>PVIR01031144.1:0-19701 GCA_004026965.1 Petromus typicus | reverse complement strand
AGATAAAGTCAGAGGGGCTGAGCCTACGTGCCCCCTCAGGGATAAACAACTGGAGATTGAATTGTAATTAGCAGCACTTTATCCAGTGCGTCCAGATAGGCATCAGTCACCCAGGAGGGTGACCACAGCACTTGGACCCATCCTTTCCAAAATGTCCATGATCTGCCCACGTACCCTGCTATGGGACTCACTTCTTTACTGGATCTCCGTTCGCTAAGTGGCGATACAGGACTTGTAGTCCTACAGTTTGATAGCAGCTTGACCCGTGTTGTCCCTACACTGGGGCTTTGCTGTATAAATTGCCCTCTGAAGGGCCTCAGGGCCACCCACCTTCAGGACCTGCCGGTCCCCCAGAAGCTCTCTCTCAGTAAGCATTTTTTTCTCTTAATGCCCTTTGTTCCTTACAATTCATTTTTCAATTTCAGGGGACACAAATCTGGCACATCTGACAGCTGGCAGGTTGGGAGTTGTATTTCTCTTGCATCATTATTAGGTAAGAAATGAACAAGGACAGTAAAACAAAACAAATACTGAACTCTATTTATTGCAGGAACTTTCTTTCTTTCACCCCCAAAATACTGTTTGAAATATCTCTTGGGAGAAGCTAAGGCAGGTAATGGCAAGCCATGGAGATACAGGGGTTGCCTATTAGACTAACCAGCTGACAAAATGTAAGGGTTAAATGAAGGACTGAGAAGAAATACAGCAAGAGATGGTTGAGTTCTAAGTTATGTGAGTAGGATGATTATCTGTAAGAGAGTACGTCCTAATCCACACTTAGTAGAGTGCAATTTGTTTTTCTTCAACATCATCAGACCACCTGTATCCACCCATGTCAATAAAATGTTTTCCTAGTATAGATATAAGCATCTGGAAGTGGTTCAGAGGCAAAGAAAGGAAGATGAAGCCATGGTTGCTGATGTGGGGGGGCTTCAAGAAAGTTGTAGTTAATGCATCCATCCTAGGGGTATTTGGAGAAACTTTTAAGAATCGCCTGTAGGTTCTTTTCTACATGAATTCCACACCTCCAGGTAAGGCCTCAGTACTTCCTTAACAAACCTACATGCTGTAGCACCCGGGGCTGCTGCTGGACTTCCTGAGTGGGAAGACAAGGCAGGCATCGCTGCCTGCAGGAAGCAGGAGAGCAGCCTCACTTGCTCCATTAGGCCAGGGACATTCTGGAGCAGAAGACCTCCCTGGACTCTTCTCTGTAGTTGGCATTGAAACCCTGTAAATTTCTCTAGGTAGGCGACACAACTCCCATTTTATACATAAGGAAAGAGCCTCATGAGTCCCCATCCCGGCCTCATTTAATCATCACAATAATCCTTTAAGACATATCCCCCATATCCCTATTTTTACAAGAAGGGACATGAAGGCTGAAGGGAAAATGTACGAGCAGAATCAGGGCTCAAGTCCAGGTTTCTTCCACTTCACCCTCCTTGGTTTTCCTCCACTGGATTCTTTGCTTGCTCTACTTTAAACAACAAAGAATAGAGAAAGCACATCAGTCTGCACTTGAGGAACTCTGCCTAGATTGTATCCGAAGTGAACTATACTAAGTGGTTTGTCTCCAGATGTCTGAATCTCAGTGTCTATGTGTTCTCGCCCTTCTCTTCCTCACCCTGTATCCTCCCTGTCCTCAACTGATAACTCTGGAAGGAGACCAGCTGAGTAAGCAAGGGCGCTGGTAAATGCAGCTCTGCTACAGCCCAATGTGCACACAGCCTCAGGCATAAGGAGCCCAGCTGCTGCCTCTGGGGCTGTTCTGGGCGGCTGAGGTCAAAGGGCACCCAAGAGGCAGGTGCAGAAGTCACGCCTGAGCAAGAGCACAGTCTCAGCACATGTACAGATTTGACAAATGTCTCCTAAATTGAATTCAATGTTTTTGTCACAAAGGAAAAATTTCCTCTACCTGGGAGCAGTGATAGCTCTATGCCCTTGTACAATGAAGTAAGCAAAATTGTGAGATTCTAGTTAAATCAGTGCAAGACTTATGGGATGGTCGTTTAAAGTGGATTTTTAAAGCACTGATGGAGTGGCTGTAAAATAAATGGCTCTGCGTAAGGCAGCCTGCTTTAACATTTATTAATTCATCCTTTCCTGAAAGGAATTTAGGGCATAAACTGACATTGAGACATGACATCTAAACAGCACTGCCATGCCACAGTAAATACTAAATCACGTTATCTGACAATCCTTAGGGAATGGCCTTGCAATGTGAAGAGCACGGAAAATGATATGAAATCACATTCACAGAAATTTGACTGAGATGTCCAACACAAAATGAGCCTCTCTGCTTGAATGTGCACAGGACGGGATTATGATAACAAAATGATTACACAGTGATGACAGAACATTTCTACGAAGATGACGGAGGTTAAAACGAAACAGATTTCACTCTGTATTCCAGTGTCTAACCACACATTTATGTATTTAATCAAGGAATCTTCAAGCTTACTAAAGGATATATACTGGGCAGGGTGCTGGAATAATAATTTTTAAAAATCCCAAAAAACTAAAACTAAAACACAACCAGGCATGGTGGTACACACCTATAATCCCAGAACTCAGAAGCTGAAGCAGAATGATCACAAGTCTGAGCTCAGCTTGGGCAACTTATCAATTTAGTGAGACTTTGTCACAAATAGAGTATAAACGGCTGGGGCTGAGCTCAACCCAAAGGTCTGATTTCAATCCCCAGTATATAGGTGAACAAACATGTGCACGGACAGTGCGGCATTTCATCCAGGGCTCCTGGTTGAGAGAATGATAACTGTAACGAAAGCAGGCACGAGGTCTCCTCTCCCGAGGGGCACCTGACACTTGTCAGGAAGTATGAGAAGGCGTTCACTACGACACTAGCGGGGGTGGTGGTGTGGGCTGCTGAGAGGCTAAGAAACATTCAGGAGATAGGTCTGGTAGTGAGAAAAACAGCACCTCATGTACTGAGAAATGTCCAGTGTGCTGACTTTAAAGACAAGCTCAAAGACTGGTAAGAAACACAATGGAAGGGCATGCTGGGGTCAGATAGGAAACAATCTTTTTTATAAGGGATTCAAGTAAGGTGCAAATGGATTAAAAACTGGGTTCCTGGTCTCACAGAGTGTGGATGGCAGCCAAGGCCAGATTTAGGCAAGTCTGAAACCATGCAGGGCTCTCATCTCATACCGTGAGAAAAGACTGAGGGGCTACACTGTAGAGGCCACGATACCTCCCAGACCTCTGGCTTGACCAGAGTCATCCTGCTGAGGGAGATGTTACAGGCTGCAGCCAAGACCACATTCAGCTCGTTATTCTGCGTGGTTCATGTAGCTTCCTCAAAGATCCAAGTCTGATTCCACTTCAGCCAGGCCCAGGCTGATCCTTGCAGCTGGCGCTTGGATATGGTTACCTTTCAGGGGGGGCTTGGCCATACCTCACATTCTCATTCACACGTAAGATCCCCAGGGGCTCCTGACACTTGCCTTGTTAGGGCAGCTGGGTGAGGATATAATTGTGCATCTGTAGCTGCTCAGCGGCCCCCAATTTAGTAGTCATAACTGTCATAGGGTAATGCAAGTCAACAAAAAATGTCACAAGATGGCAAGGCCATTGTTAAAAATGACTCACGGTCCAGCATCCTCCAAAACGTATGACTGCAACCAAAAACAGCGCTCCCCTGGGGAGCTGTCTTCTGCCTACTGGCCTTTCTAGCACAAGAAAAGGATCAGATGAATGCATCGCTTTCTCCCCTACCCATACACAGAACACAGTCTACCCCTTGCCTTCCCACAGTGACCCCCCCCCCAGCTCCTGCCACCATCTCTATCCTGGTGCAAGCCCTTGGGCATGGCACCTAAGGTTTAAGAATCAGGAGCTGGCAAGAGGACTCAATGCCTTTGCACTGTTGAAAAACAGGCCTCAAATGTCTGTATTTTTAGGATCCCCTCTATTGCCTGGAAAAGGAAGCACACCCAGTGTGCAACCAGCAAAGATCACACTGGCATCTAGCAAGTTAAAAATGTCCTTCCTTGGGAGCCAGGGGAGGCCTATGGAGATTAGTGCATCTCCAGGGTTCATCACCCACAGCTACCTGGACTGTGTGAGGCAGAGCTGTAGGTTCCCATACAGGCTTCCTTCTTTGCAGCTTCAAAATCTAAGATGTCCAATGTTTCAACCACAGGACATTCCAGGGAAGCCCCAATTTCCTGTACAAAGCCATACATGCTCTGTCATAGAGCCTCAACAATTTAAATTTTGATTTCTTTCACATGCAAATAAAAGAGATTGGTCTGAGTGCTACTGCACTGAGTCATTTGAAACTCAGTAGCATGGTAACTTCAATGAAATGTAAAGGTGTTGCCAAGTGCCAGGACAAGGTGACTTGTGTGTGACTTGTGACTTTCACCTCCACCTTGGCAATGCCAGTGGCCTCCAGGATACTACAGTGACTTTCCACCTATCAGCTGCTTGCTTCTGTGTACAGAAATAGAGGGACTTGGGTCGATAGGCAATAAGCTTTCTGAGGATATGACATACTCAGAGGCCAAAAGTGGTGTGAAGAACAGGAGTAGTATAGGACCCCGGGGAGCTCTGAGCTTTCCAGGCTTCCCCAGAGACCACGACATGAGTCTGAGCTACGTTGTACATGGCAGGGCCTAGAGAGAAATGACACAGGAGAGCTCCCTAGCAAAAAGATCCTGCTCACCTTAGGGGAGCTTGCCTGATTCCTCTGTCCTATGAGATGTGGTAAAACCTTGGGGTCACTGTTCTGTCCTAGCCCCTCTCAAGTGGGCCAGGGAAAAAGGGGACTCAGGTAAGGAAAGACCTAAGCATCTGTTCTCAGACAGGCACCAACTGGTCTGCAGCTGTGCTGAGTCATTCCTCATTTTCTCTCCCTTCAAGCACCCTACTTGCTCTCAGCCTGACACTATGTCCGACTGTCTTCAGTGGGGGACAAGACTCTGCTTGTCTCTTTCTTACACAATTTTTCTATTGCTTTTTTCCCTTTGATTCTCTCAACAGGTGGTATTGCCGTAAACTACTTCCTGGGGGCCAAAATGATTGTGCTAGATGTAAGTTTGTATTTAAGATCCCTCTTGTCAGGCAAATCTAAAAAAGACATCGATGGTAACAGAAAGGAAATCTGCTCAGAAAATCAAAGCAGTCAAGGAGGCAACATGCCATTGGGGGATGAGGGGACAGAGGTGTCATTTGAGAGGAATTCTAGCAGATAAAGAAAGAAGCTCACATTTAATATCTGAAGGAGAGACTGGAAAAGCCCGATGCTAACGTAGGACAGTTCTGGGGAGAAAAACAACATGCTGGAGAGTTTCTTAGCCTAACAGGACCAGAGAACCAAACACAGAAGGGGGCAAGACAATACCCCAGTTTCAGAGAGAGGAAGATTGCACCCTGAGGGGAGTCAGCAGCGCTCCAAGGAAGATGCAGCTGTCAGCTTCACACCAACCCCTACACAAACACAATCATCAATAACCCTAACCTGGAATTGTGTTGAGGACACAAACCAAATCTATTTCTGGGAAAGAGTGAAGAGGAAAGAAACCAGAGATGATGCTCCCACCGGACATGGCAAGCTGTCCTCTCAGAAGTGCAGACATCCTGAACACTGTGCAGACATCTGGGCAGGGCTTTTCTCTTGCTTGGGTGAGCTTTCCAGAATCATCATCGAGTAGCGAAAAACCCAGCCGTCCACCAGCAGTGAGCACAGCATGCCATTCTCTCTGTCCAACCATATGAGGCTCTGAGTTATGTGCAGAGAAAAGCTGGCTGAACATTCAAAAGTACTGTCTTGTTGACACATCCAATGGCAAAGCGATTCCCATGGGGCTCACCTGACTACCACAGGAGCTAATGTGAAGGAGGCAAGAATGGGCAGGACAGAGCTAGGAGATGTGGGCGGTGGGGGCAGCCAAGAAAGAGGATGAGGAAGACACTAGTAACTTTGAATAATGCAAATAATGCAAGATGACATGTCCAGAATTATGCAGTTCCCCAGTCATACTGAAGTACTTTTCTAGATTTAAATAGATTTAGCTTTTACACTCATATCTCCATGGCTTTATAGGAGTCAAACAGAACTCAGAGGTTACTGAAAATAGCTTAGAATATACTGCACATCATCCTCTGACAAATGTGACCCTTGTATTTTCTAGGGCTTTCCAGGTTCCCCTTACTAAAGACTATATCTCCCTAAAGGTACCCATTCTTCTAAAAACTCATTTGAAAAGATAGAAAAGAAAGGGCTTATCACAGGTCTAAATTCCAATCTCACTTTGCTTCTCTGTACTTCTTTTGCAACCACAGATCTTCCTGGAGGTTTCAGGGTTGTGCTTCTAGAACAGGGTCCAGCCCACTTCACCCCTCCTTACCTTTGATGCTCGGAAGGAAAAGGCTGTGGACTTCGTGTCTGACTTTCCCCGGTCTTGCAGGAGAAGGCCTTGGTCCTCTGTCAGAGCTAGGTAGTGGCCTGTGGTGAGGTGGCGGAGTCGGAAAGCTTGGCCCCATCTGATGTTACTGCCACTCCAGCTGGGCAGGGGGAAGAGACAGGGAGCGGAAAAACCAGAAAAAGAAGTTCTTTGCACTATTTACCATGTATTTTCTTGCACACACCAGTGGACTCGCACTGGTTTCTTGACTTGACCTAAGATTGCACTCTTGTCTGTCTACAACTCGGTATGGTGCTCTCTCGACTCTTCTGCAAGAATGAATAAACAGGAACCCAGGGGCGGGACGACAGTTTAAAATAATTGGGATCGCAAGTTTCTACTTTTTTCTTCACTCTTCTAAAGCATCTTCATGCAAATAACCAGAAAATGGACAGGAAGATTGCCTTTTAAGGAAAACTAATTTTGGGGAGGTGGTTTAGAAGCAAATCCTTTCCAATTATCTAAACTGAAGTATTTTATTGCCACAAAGAGTCCTGTTTTCAGGAGAAATACCAAAAATAATTGTGCAGCTCACCATCCCTAGAGTGAGGCAAGTAATCAGCAAGGGTAATGAGTAAGCAAATATTGTGTTATATGAGAGGCTGATAAATCCTACAAAAAATAAGACAACTGAGACAAATGCTAGTAATTCCATGTGGAATGCTAATCTTTCCATGGTCCTCCATCAAAAGGTTAGCATTTGACAAAAATTATGGCAACCATTATGGAAGAAATTATCCATACAATAACCATTAACTCAAAATTTATGCCTAAGTGTAGGAGAGATGTTTAAAAGATGTACGTGTCAAATTTTAACATCCCTTACCCCTTTGTCTGTTTAAGCTCTTTGGAGTGTCAACAAATTCACATCACATTGATTAAATGCTTCAATTCTTCACATGAAGGTCTTTGGGGACAATGCACTAACAACCATAACCAGAACTGAATGTGTACACCCACTCTGACTTCAAAAGTCCATGAAGCAAGAAGCCAGGACATCTGAAGAAATGGTATAGTCCAATTACGTTTTTAACAGGATGAGGAAGAGAATATCAATGCCCCCAGCAGTTAACAAGTGGTGCTCCTAACAAACACTTGTTATATACTCAAAATATATACAACTTTTGTCATTTATACCCCAACTAGACTTATTTAAATCAGTGGTCTCCAAATAGTGTCTCGGTAAGAAATTTAAATGAGGTCATGTGTGTGTGGGGGCATATGTAAGAGGAGTTCTAATATTTTTCTCTCATCTTCAGTGAATCATTTCAAAGACCTGCTTTGGGGTATATACATCCCTCATGGAAAACCTGCATGTGTTTGGGGAAACACTGAGCCAAATGCTAAAGAGAAAGGCAGAGAAGAAAAACAAGATTGTGGTATTAACCTTTCTCACTACAAGCAGTTAAGCTTTAGCCTAACTTTTCCATATTCAGCAAAATAAAGGTGCTGTACTCAGCTGTCCCCAGAAATAGTCTGGAGTTTAAAGGGACTTGTTTCTTAAGCTTTCATGAACTATTAGGCTAGTCAGTCCTGTCCCTCCTACATTACCATCTCTGAAAAGTTCTCATGAACACCAACTTTTCATAGGTACATTTCCAGTAAACTTTTAGTTTCTCTTACCCAGTGCCATCAGGACACCTATTTGTCTTGATCATTTAAAACTGACTTTCCAGCAGAGTCAACATATCTATTGAGAGGAGGGAAGACTGTCTGAGATTCAGACAATTAACAAATAGCAAAAAATTTGGTAGCTTCCAGGGGCTGAGTATGAGCCTTGCTTTTATCACTCAGGCACCCAGTGCAGCGAACCCATTAGTCTCAGAGTCAAAACAGTAGTCTTGACAAGAAATCTTGTACTGAGGACTTTTTTTTTTTAAGGTTTTTTGAGACAGGGTCTCGCTTTGTAGTTCAGGCTGGCCCTGAGCTCAGCCTCAAACTCACATCACAGCAATCCTCCTGCCTCTGCCTCCCGAGTGCTGGGATGACAGGCGTGAGCCACCACGCCCGGCACTGTGGCATGTGGTACTGGTTGCTGCTGGGTGTGAGTCTCCACACCCAGTATTGTATGTGGTTACCGGGGATCAAACCTGGGTCCTTGCACTTGCAAGACAGGCGCCAGAACTACTGAGCTAACTCCCTGGTCCCTCTACTGAGGACTTTTGAGTTTGCCAGATATAGAGCAAATGAAATATTTAGGGAGAATAGACAACACTGGAAAAGCAAGAAATGTCCAGAAAAGCCACTCTGGGGCCCTCCATTACCTGATCCGAAGGGGCTCCACTCTCCATAGGGACCGGGCTCTCCTCCCAGCACCCCCAGCTTCGTAGAACACTCTCCTGTGAGCAGAGGTGGATGTCAGCGCCAGGTGCAGGACAGTGGCCTGCGCAGCTGCAGAGACCTGAGGTTGGTCTAAGATCTCAGCAGTCAGAAGCCAAGCAAGAGTCATGCGGGAGCACAGTTCCAGTCTCACTCTCTCAAGGGGAACGACAGCTGTTTAAGGAGGGGGGCTGCTCACTCTGTATACACTGCTGATCGCCAGATGGACAATGTAAAGAGGGCACAAGAACATTCCCATTTCTTTTGTCTTTGTTTTACTGAGTCAGGTCTCCCTATGTAGTTCAGGCTGGCTCCGAACTCACTATGTAGCACAGGAGAGCCAGGAACTCACAGTGATTCCTGCCTGTACCTCCCAAGGGATGAGATTACAGGCGTGAGCCACCATGACCAGCCTCCATTTCTGCACATGGGGTCAAAGTAGCCTCATCACATGCCATGATGCAAAATAGCCTCATCATATGCCAACACAGAACGTTCCGAGGATTTCAAGTTAAGCTCCTTGATTTGCTTTCATGTCTTTTATTAGTTGTCTTGTACTTTTAAAACATATCTACAGCACAGTGTGAGCCACCTGCCATTGTTTCCAGGAGCCTGGGACACAGCCGCGCGTGCCCCCAGCTGCTGCGGTGTTCATGATATCATTATTGCACTTCTGTTTTCTGTCTTGCATTAAAGATTATCCTCTATTGCATTGATAGATGTGTTTTAAATTTTGGTTTTGAATAGCTTTGATTTCTGAGCAATTGCAAAGACGGTGCACAGAGGTGCTGTAGAGCCTGTTCAGTGTCTCCTGATGGCATTATCTCGCACTACTCACTGTATTTGTTAAAACTGAGAAAACAACTTCGGACATCATTACTAGCTAAACTAAAGATGTTATTCAGATTCCATCTAAATTATTCTCTGCATTTTCTCCATTCCAAAATCACATCTAGGATGGCATGCTGCATTTAGTTGTCACAGCTCTCGTTTCCTCTAATTTATCATTTTCAGCCTTTCCTTTCTCTGTATGACTTCGCAAGTTGTGAGAATTATTGGCTGGGTGTTTAATAAAATGTTCTTTAATTCAGATTTGCTTGATGTTCTTCTAGTGATTCGCCAAGGCTGTTTTTAAGTCTGCATAGTGGGGTCCAACCAAGTTAGACCCCAATCTCTGATGAAATGGCCTTTCATAGTTTAAAGGCACACCTCAGAAACAGTGGCCCATATTAACCAGAATCTCAAATTCAACTTCATTTAAGGTCACTAATTTAAAATCTCATCTCTACCATAAAATATGTCTGTATCACAATCGAATCACTCAAACTCCAGAATGAAGTTGCTCTAGGTTTTGAAAACAGTCAGCATTACAGATGAACAGGAAATGTGTCTTTTCCTTTTTGAAGTAGTAGTATTAATTGGTTTAAATACAAACTTAGATCTGAATTTGAATCTGTTGGCTGTATGATTTCAGGCAGGCTCCCTTTAAGTCTCTGTGGCCCTGCTTTCTCATCTGTAAAATGGGCTTAAGGGCACTTACATTCTAGAATGATTTTAAAGGCTTAATGTTTTGAAAAAAGTAGCCAATGTATGCAAGTATATTAATTGATGTACAAATTATGGCAAATTATAGATTTAAATTTTGTGTAAATGTGGACATAGAGAAACACAATGGCATAAAAATATATTGAAGAAGTATACTGACAGACTCTGAAAGGTGAGATTATAGAGCACATTCCTAAATGTTTTTTGAATGCACATGCAAACAGGAAGCACTCAGTAATTATCAGGAAAGAAAATCCTGTATTACTTTAGTGTCTGACACACCAGCTCTCTGTACCAGGCCTGGGGTGGAGGTAATTTTGCGATGACTGAGCCACTTGGAGACCTTGGCTGAGATTTTCCTTGGTGCTTCTCCCCATTCAGTGCAGACTGGACAGAGGCCTCAGCAGAGCCAAACATCTCTGTCCTGCTCACAGAAAGACCGTGACTACCCCTTGGAGCTTGCTGCCCCGACACCAGCAGGAGCCTCACAGGCTCATTCTTCCTTCCTGGGACATTTTCCCAGCTTGAACTGTTTAATCTCATGAGGTTACTAAGGTTGAAACAACTTGTTCTTGTTCCTTAAAATAATTTCAAGGAGAGGAGTAGTGTGGGTGGTGAGCTGAGGTGTATTTGAAAGCATGACTGATAGCTCGGCCTCAGCTTTGGAAGGTTCAGTGATCACCCCAGGGTGTCTGACAAGGCCGAGGTGCAGGCGAGGATCACAGCTCAGCATGTGAGACCGTGCATTTTGGGTTCCATTCTGGGGCCATCTGTCCATTGAGCCTGGCTGCTTGGGTGGTGCAGAGGGATGATCAACAATGGCCCTGGGGAGTCAGTGTGTTCTCTACTTCCCATCTCTCAGCTACCCCCGATTTCAGGGCTCATCATCTTGGGCAGTTCTACGCATTTCTTTTGACAGTAGAAGACCATGAAGAGCCATCTGACTCACCTCATCTTGACCCTGAAGAGCAGCAAGTCTTCCTGCTTTGATGGGAGATTCCAACTACTATTCAACAGCCAGGTTCCAACAGACCCAGCAACAGCTATTTACCTGCTTCAATCTGTACTCCTTCTTTAAACAAACCTGGCCATTTTTATTAGTTTCATTTCCTAAAACCCTAATGAGAGCCTCAGGATTCCCGAGCATGGGCAGGTGCCTTTCTCTCCCACCTCAGCGGTGACACATACGCCGGCTTCCCACGAGCCCACTTGCAAACTGTTCTCTGCTTGCCGCACTCACCTCATCTCTCCACGCAAACGTTTGTGTCACCTTTCCTTCAAAGGAGTAGAGGTGCTGCCCTACTAATGTGGCTTTACTTTTAATGACAGGAATTAGACTGAATGTGTGTGTGCTGAGCAAGCGTCCATATGTTCAGTACCTCGCTTTTTCTAAGTTTCTGGCATGAGAAGTAGAACACAAACGCGAAGAAAGAACTAATGCAGTTCTAGGCATTGATGGTGAACCTTTTAATAATACAAATAGTTGCCGTTTACTGCCACTGCTCTAAGGTTCCCATCTTGAGGCTGATAACTGCCAATTCCATCACAAAAGTTTATCTTTATAGATCCTTGCAAAGTTTCCTCTAGAGGCAAAGCAGTAAGATTCAACAGAGACAGTAAATGAGCTTTCATTGTCTCACTGATTAAAGAAAAGGAAAAACTCTTGGACCTAAATAGGATCACATGATATAACTTAGGGTAAGGGATTCTTAATTCTTTTTTTTTTTTTTTTAAGGTTTTTTGAGATAGGGTCTCACTTTGTGGTTCAGGCTGGCCCTGAGCTCAGCCTCCAACTCATATCACAGCAGTCCTACTGCCTCTGGCTCCTGAGTGCTGGGATTACAGGCATGAGCCACCACGCCCGGCACTGTGGTATATGATACTGATTGCTGCTGGGCGTGAGTCTCCACACCCAGTATTTTATGTGGTTAATGGGGATCGAACCTGGGCCCTTGTACTTGCAAGACAGGCACATAAACCACTAAGCTAAATCCCCAGCCCAGGGATTCTTAATTCTTTAGGAAATCAGATCGACCTAACTTTTCTACTGAAGAGATCACTGTCCTGGTGCCAGACAAATGGGGGTAGGGGTGGGGTTAATCAGACACCTCACAGTGATCTGTATTTTATGTGTCCCACACATCACATCTGGTTCCTATGAAGGGTTAACTCAGAGGACATAGCAAGCAGGAAAATACTCGAAATGATACGGGACTCTTAGTTGAGGGACAGTTCCTAAGCTGCATGATGACACACTTCAGCAGACTGTCTCTGGGGTCCATTTGTACATCAAATAAGGAATGAGTTCTAACAGAGGCAGTAGCCCTGGGTCCTATGATCCCATCCTAAACCAGCCAGTGTGTGACCTTTCACAAAAGTCTATGTTAGTTAATCTCCACACTGTGCAGATCTGTTAGTCTGTATTTTTTTTAGAGAAAGAAATGGAATTGATAAGGTTCCTGACATAAAAGGACAGGAAAGCAGTATCACTGGTCAGGCTTACTATTGTCTCAAATTCAGCCTAATTTGTGCTGGTGGTAACAGGGAACTATTACTACCACCACCACTATCAGTACAGGTACATAGTAGGGATTAATTAAACTCAGGGCCTTCACAATGAGCTACATTCCTAGCTCTCTAAAAAATTTTCTTTTTAAATTTTGTCACAGGGACTTGCTAAGTCACTAAGTTGTTCAAGCTGGGCTCAAACTCACAATCCTTCTACCTCAGTCTCCTAGAGCTGTAGACACTACAGGCATATATGGCTATATTGAACTTTTATCTTTTTTTTTTGCATGGTAAAGCAGATCAAACTTGGGATCTTGTGCTTTCCATGCAGGTGCAGGAAACTGAGTTAAGTCCCGGGCCCTGATTTTCTTTCTAATCATCAAATTTAAGTACTTCTATAGCCAGCCTTTTTATGTATTGTTTTTTTGTAATAAACACATTACTAAATGACCCAAGTATAAATTTAGGATTTGGTTTAATATCTTCCATCTCATAGTTGTGAATTTTTTTTTCTTTTTGTTTTTGTTTTCTGAGACAGGGTCTCACTTTGTAGTTCAGGCTGGCCCTGAGTTTAGCCTCGAACTCACATCATAGCAATCCTCCTGCCTCTGCCTCCTGAGTGCTGTGATTACAGGTGTGAGCCACCACGCCCGGCTAGTTGTGAAGTTTTGATAAACTCCAGTCAGATGATCAGAAACCGCAACTCAGCAGCGCCCTCTTACTGTTGTCCTTGGTATTGCTCACTATTGAAATTTTTTGTTACCAACATGTGGCTTCTCTGGTAACAGCTGGTCATAACAAAACTGAATAAATGAAATTCATCTTATTTACTTAGTACATGAAATGGGAAGAAGAGAGATGACTTACCTTTGAGGAACTTGGTCAACAATTTGTGAAAGCACATAGACTCCCTATAATGTGTAGCCAGATTTCTATCAACACAAGGGTCTATGATGAATGCTACCAGAAACTCCTTACACTCAGAAGGAGCTCAAGAATGGGGCTTGTAAAGCATTACATAACTTCTTCTATTTGTATTAATACATAGATCGATAGATTTTCCCATAAACAAATGCTACTGCCCTTTCCTATTTTACACATTGGATCTAAAAGCTAAAGGAATGTCACTTGAGCAAAACCTAACTGTACAAACACAAACTCTAGGTTGACTCTCCTGTGACAGGTAGGAGAAGGATGAAGCCATCATCTTACCTGTGCTGGGGATCGTTCTGGTCTGTGGATGGTATTGTCAAACACTCATCATGTCCATGGAAAAGACGGACCACGTGCCCACCGAGTAGATAGCCTACAAAAGAATTGTTTTCTTCCGTGAACGAATGGGGAGCTCGGAGAGCACACCATATTTATAGAAGGCACATCTGTGCGGGTCTGGGCCACTTACAGAAAATGTGAAAAGAAATACATTTGAGAAATTATGAATTCCATGAATAGGAGCATTAGGCAGAGAGGAAAGATGGAACATTTTTAACTCTGAAAATTAAACAGATAAACTCGCAGAGGGGAGTGAGTCTACCATTCAAATGTAAGGTGAAAATAGTGTCAATCGATACCATTTTCTTTAAAAGGAAAATTAAATTGCAACTGTTAGGAAGGTAAAGATTTCCTAAGTGCTTAGGATATAAGTACATCCAACATTAAGTTTTCAGATAAATTTGTACAAACTGACTGTATGTCCTCTGTGACAAAACCCATATCAAACTACGGTCACGAGAAAGAAAAATGATGCTAGGAAGTGGGTAACAAACTGTTCCTCTGAGCTGTCCTGAGAAGAACGAGCCTTCCACAGCATTCAACAGATGTGGATGGTCCACTCTGGACAGTCCTCTTACAGCACAGAATGATGCAGAATCATCTCCAGAAACTCAATGGAAGGCACAGCTGCTGCTTTCAATGGGCACTAAGCTCTCAGAATAAAGCCATCCTCCTCATCACAGACTCTGTTGAAAGGAAACCACGAACTTCAAGGAAGGATGACCTATTAGTATTCAAATGACAATTTAAAGAACAGGAAGGAGGACTCAGTCTGAATCAGGTTTACACAGAGAAATGAAATCTGTTAGTCCTCTGAACTAAAAACGTTTCTCCGGACTAGTCTGTTCTCAGGAGACATGGATTTAATGTGTTCACTGTATCAAGTATTTTTAAAGTGACTAAACCACTTGAGGGGAGTATCTTAAACTACCTGGGGTGCCGAGTTAAAATAATCGTAATGAGAAATCATGTCAGAGGGAGAAGGGGGTTATTAGTGCATCTTGGACAGTAACAAATATTCTCCCTTTTTTCAGCTAGAGAAGGAAAGATTTCATTGAACTTCTCTCAAACATTCAGGACCTCCCCACCACCATTTTCCATATCTTGTTTTGGCAGTATTTTCAGTTACATATTTTTGCTTTAAAATAATTCATGAGATACTGTAGGGGACTCTCAGTAGCCAATCTATTTAGAAAATTAAATCCTTCAGCATTAAGCTCCCGAATAAAGTGTCCTTATCAAGGTGTGAGACCATACCCCACTTGGAGCCCATCACTTACAGTTAAAAGGCTTCTTAATGGACTTTCTTCTCACACTGGACTGTTCTGAGTGAAATGCGGGGCACAGTCGGGGAAGGAACATCATGAGGAGGATGCTAATGTCCCTGAGGGCAGAAGCAGGTCTCTCACTGGAGGATGCTGAAAGAGCATCTGCTACAGGGCCGGAGAACTCAGGGGAAGGCTGCCAGCCTATGTCACAAGGATGCTCAACACTTCTGTGAGGTCCTTTGGATGTGATATGCAAATACTCCTTAATTAATTCCCACAAGCCCTCTCTTGAGACTGAGAGATAATTTTATCCCTACAATGAAAATGAAAATCATCCTTTTGGGAGGGAGGCAAGACTTTCCAGGAAAGATTGAAACCCAGAGCTTCTTTATTCTTTATTCAGAAGAGACTTGAGTCTGATCCAGGTTGATGAGGCAACTCTGGCACCTCATGTTTTTTTTTTTTTTTTTTTTGAGACAGGGTCTCGCTTTGTAGCTCAGGCTGGCCCTGAGCTCAGCCTTAAACTCACATCACAGCAATCCTCCTGCCTCTGCCTCCTGAGTGCTGGGATTACAGGCGTGAGCCACCACGCCCGGCACTGTGGTGTGTGGTACTGATTGCTGCTGGGTGTGAGTCTTCACATGCAGTATTGTATGTGGTTAACTGGGGACCAAACCCGGGTCCTTGTGTTTGCAAGACAGGTGCTGGAACCACTGAACCAAATCCCCGGCCCTTACATTTCCTTTTTAAAAGCTTTCCACATAGTGCTGAAGGAGTTAAAGTCTTGGTGCTGCCCAGTTGTTCTCTACTAGGCCTCTGAAACTGAAATATCACCTTGACGACTCTCATTTTCCCCTTTATTTTCAAACATCAGAGCACAGATAGGTATCCCTCAGTTTGAAACAACTAGACTTAGGGAGAAAATAGGGATAAAGCCTTTGGCAGGGCTATTTTTAAAGATTGTGATCTTGCTTTAAAGTGAGTGAATGGAATGCAATAACCCATGGGTCACTGACATTTTATTATTCTGCTCGGTTGTGGTATTACCTCTGAGAGAGACAAGGCCAGTCTGCTTATTACATAACCTGCAAGGTGGACTGCCTGCCTGGCTACAAGGAATAAGATAGGGGCACAAAGTTGGAAGATACTCTTTCTAAGGGAAACACAAAAAATAGAGAAAATTTCACATATTTCTAAAATATGGCCTTCCATAAAGACAAGTAAAAGCAAAAGACTAAATGTACTTTTATGACTGAGGAAGTTCTTCCCTTGTATGGAAAGGGACACAGGGAAAATACAAAGAATGGAAACTATCTCTTCTCAGATGGAGTTGCTGAGGTCTATACATTTATAACTGTACATAAAAATGAAAACAGAGAAAGGGAGAAGAGAGAAACAAAGAGGGAGAGGGAACTAGGGGGGAGGGAGGGGAGAGAAACTGCATATTCAAATCCATAATACATATGATGCTAAACTAATAGTGGGCTCCAAAAGATTAAAGACCAAAGCTCGAAATGTTCATATACCTACAGGACTCAGGGCAGAACATGATCCACGCTGACATCAGAGAAAAATTTAGGCAAACTCAAATCCTGCCACCTGTACACCAAGAAACTCAGGTTGGAGATGGGAAATATCAGATATGTCAGTTTCGACAGCATAAGAGAGACCGGCAGGCACAGGGCTGACTGCATACAGAAAAGCACACCTTCTTCAATGCTACTTCCTGAGCACGTAGGATGTACGTTCCAGAGGGTTTGTATGAAGGAAGCATCCACTTGTATGTTACCATTGGATAACGAGAGATGCTGCAGAAGAAACAGAAATGAAACATCCTTTAAATCACCAATCCAGTCCTAATAGAGCAGGTCCCTACAATTTCAAGGATTCAACAACCTCACTGTTACTGGGCTCTTTCTACATAGCCTATAGGAAATGTCTCCTCCCCATCCAGAAGCAGCTTCAAAGCAGGACATTTTATTCTGAGAAGAGGAAGTATAGAGCTACAGAAATGGCAGGTAAATGTTGATTTCATCCCCCAGGTGGATCCTGGATTCAACAGCAGGTCATGAAATGTTTAATCTTTGTAGGATAAAGAAATTCACAAGTGGGAAAAATTACTCCAGCATTTGGACAAGGTAAAGCAAAGCCTGCTGACAAGTTTGACGCTATGGGAAACTATTACAAAGCTTAAAAACTTATCTTTGACATTTCTCTTACGTGCCCTCCCCACCCAGCCAAGGGCTGTCAGCGCTGTCTGCCTCACAGGCAACCTCGCCTGTGAGATCTCACCCACATCCCCCAACTTCTGCAGCACCAGTGCACTGACATGTCACATTTTCCTGCTTTCTTTAACAAAAACTGAGTCTCCTTATTCTGTTCTTTCTGGCTTGTTCTCCAGTGAGAAAAAGCCCAACTATGATAAATTCATAGCAATGACAGCTAATGTGTAAACAGGGCCTGGGGCATTTTAGCAGAGTTTGCTGGACCCAGCTCCATACCCAGAATGAGTCACTAACAGTTAAGGTCCAGGGCCCATGATCACCTGGGCAGGGCGCGGGATGAAACCATCTTTCAAGTGTACTGTACAGAGGTGTCTTATCCTGCCTGATTTGCTGGGGAGGAGTTTCCCTGGTCAATATGTTGGGGCTGAGGTGGCCCCCTATCCCTAGAAGGAAAAAGTTAAAACACAAAAGACGTCTGCATTAGGAGGTACTTACAAGGTATCTTTCAGAGGACACACTGACGAGGATGAGGTCATCGCCAATTCTCACTTTCTCTCCCTCGGACCTCTGTTTGGAAGCAGGATGGATGGTCCACCAGCAGGCTTCTCCTACATGAAGGCTTCTTGCGTTAGTCACTGTTCCCTGGAAGGCAGTGTCCCTGATTCTGTCCCTCATTCTCCTTTTTCCTGACGACAACACCTCAAACACACACACATTCTCCCCCACACCCTTGCTTCACCTGTCAATTTTTATCGCTCTAAAACCACCTCCTTTAGTCTTAGGCATGATCTTAAGTACAGCCACCATTTTCATTTATCCCCAAAGCCGAAAAGATGGGGTTTGGGAAAGAGTACTGGAGGCGGAGACTACAGAGACCTAGGAGTATTTTTAATATAGAAAAATGTTTTCTTTACATCCCCTTTCAAATCTTCAGGAATTGATTTCGCTGATCTACTGATCACTTAGACATTTTAAACCTTTTCTCCCCTCCATTTATGAAGTCTTAGTAAAGTTAAAACAATTATTAAAATATTTCATGAAATATTAAAGGGACTTACAGTATTTATTTATTTAGGAACTAGGGGTTGGACTTAGCAGCTGGCACTTGTTCTACCTCTCAGATATGTGCCCAGTCCTTCTTTAAAGTTTTGAGACAAAGTCTTGCTAAGAAACCCAGGTTGGCTTCAAACTTCTTCTCCTGCCTCAGCCTTCAGAGTAGCTGAGATTATAGGCATATCTCATGGTGACCAGGAAAGAGGGGATTTTTAAAGGCTTAAACCAAGGACGAACACAGCAGGGGAGATATTCATAGCAAGGAAGAGAAGTTTTACATTTTGGAAAACAGAAAACTGACAGCTGCTTTTAAACCAAGAGAAAGCAAAAAGCAGAGTTCTTAAGAAAATGAAGAAGTCATCAATAAAGGCAATTCTTGCGAGGTTCTTCAGAAATCTCTATGTGACTGGAGGTGAAAGTCACCTGTGCCAGCAGCAGGAGATGGGCTGAAGACAGGAAGGATAGATGAAAGCTTTAAAGGACAGTGAAACTCAGATGCCCTCCCTGCCTGATGCAGACAGAACACTTCTTCTTCCATGCCACGGCAGAACTCTAGTCAATGAAAGGGCAAATCACCCAGAATTTGGTCTTAGAAATATCAGACAGTGTTGAATAATGAAGTAAAGAGAATCGCTGGGAACATAAGAGCAAATGGTCTGCACTTGAGTACTAACACCCCAGGGCCTCTCCCTCCGTTCCCACTTCAGAGCCGCTACAATACCAGCTGAGGTTGAACCACCCAATTCCCACTCACCAAAATAAGATACTTTGGTTTGAGGATGTCCAGTGAAGTGCCCAGTGCCTGTCAGATTGCCCCAAACTCAGGCTGAGCAGATGCCAAGCCATAGCCAGCTCCTAGGCTGCTTTTACTGCTCTGACCTCAGGGAAGGCCCACAAGTCCCTGAAATCTGAGGAATGTCTCTAACGAGACAGATAGGAACAGAACCAAAAAAACCCAACCAACCAACCAAACAAAAAACTGACAAGGAAACTGGAGAAAACAAAGATTACAAAAAAACTCAAAAAGACTTACAATTAATAATTTCAGGGTGATAAAAAAGTTACATTCTTGAAACAGGT
>PVIR01031143.1:0-19698 GCA_004026965.1 Petromus typicus | reverse complement strand
GAACTGGGTCAGAAAGGAGAAAGTTAGCTCTAGATAGGCAGGGCCTCGGGAGCTGCTTGACAAATCAATCCGCCCATCTCACTGGCACAGCAGAGTTGCTTTTCCTCTGCCTGTCAGTCTGATGAGGGTGTTCCTGGCTGGGGGATGGTATCTTTCACAAGCTGAGGCAGGAGCGTGTTTATGGCTCAGTCTCTTCAAGTGTCATTAGGGAAGAGAGACTGGAAAAGTCACATCCATTTTCAAGTCGCAGGCTAGGATCACACACTTCCTCTCTGCTCACATCCCATTGGTGAGAATTCATCACACGGTTCTTCTGGATGCCGGGCTCACTGGGAACTGCAGCTCCTGGTCAGGCAGCCACCTCCTTAAGCTACAGCTCCACAGTGTGAGTGGGTGTGTGTGTGTGGAGAAGAACT
Organism: Petromus typicus; assembly: GCA_004026965.1. Taxonomy (NCBI): domain Eukaryota; kingdom Metazoa; phylum Chordata; class Mammalia; order Rodentia; family Petromuridae; genus Petromus; species Petromus typicus. The sequence goes on along the minus strand of PVIR01031143.1, from coordinate 19,282 downwards.
TACCTCTCCCATCTCAGGACATCTTTGCCTTTGAGGAACTCCCAATCATTCCCAGACTCTTTGCCACTCTCTTCCCTCAGGTGCTGCCACCTACACTAGACCACAAATCATTTTCTGAACACTTCTTTTATTTAACCTTTCCCCAAACTGTTCTGCTTAGAATTTTTTTTTTCCAGTTTTCATCTGGTCGGTGAACTCCTATTCATCCTTCAAAACCCAAATTAAAAGTCCTCTCTTTCATGGAGATTTTCCCACTATATATCCATGGGCTGCCTTCATAATATCTCGATGAATACTCACCGCTGAATTCCCTACAATATTTAGCATACCCTAGGCCCCTATTTGTGTGTGTGTGTGTGTGTGTGTGTGTGTGTGTGCTAGATGTATGTATGGTAGGCAGGATTCATTTGGATCAAGTGATAGAAAATGGACATTGTTTTAATGGAATATATTGACTCATATATTCAAACTAGACCCAGAGTTATCATCAGGCTTGGTTAGATCCAGGAGCTTACATGTTTTCAAGATTCAGTCTTTCCACATGTAAGCTTTATTTTGGGTCCCCACAGAGCCAAGAGTGCTTTCAGCACTCCTGACCCCCCACCTAGTTCAAGTGGAGCAGGAAGTGAGAGGTCTCCTTTGCAGTGTTCAAGCTCAATCCTGCCATTCAGTCCCTCGGACTAGCGTGGGTCACGTGCCATTCCTGAAGGACCCCCGGGTGGGGGGGCATGGGTTATGCAGATTAGGCAGGAGTCTGGCACTCTGATTGGCCCATCATGACATTCTCCAGTCATGAAACTGGTGGGGGATTCAGCTTCAAGGCAGAAACAAAAGAGCTTTGGGGGGAGCCCCCCAGCAGTGAGATTGGAGTACTGAGTACTGACTGGAGATGCGCCTGGGAGGTACCACGCCTATGTTGGAAGTACAAGGGCCCGAGTTCAGTCCCTGGTACCACACACACAAAACAAATTATAGAAAAATAAATGAATGGAGGAAGGAATGAAGGAATGAGAGGGCCAGAAAAGGTCAGGGGACATAGCTTAGTTCAGAAGCCTTACAGTCAGCTAGGCATGGGGGGACAATGTGCCAGGAATCCTAGCACTGGAGAGGCTGAGGCAGGAAGATTATTGTGAGTTCAAGGCCAGCCTTAGCTACATGGTGAGTTAAAGGCCAGTCTGTGCTACAGAGCAAGACCAAAGCAAGACCTTGGCTCTATAAATAAATAAATAAATAAATAAAACCTTGGGTCCAATCCCCAGTACCAGGAAAAGAAAAAGAAAAAGAAAAAGAGTTTAGAGTGAAGAAGGACACAGCTTCCTACAGGAAATCTAGGCCATCTCTACAGGTGAGAGAATGCTGGGTGCCCCCAAACCCCCAGAAACATCTGCCACACCGGGCTTCGAGCTTCAAAGATGGTCTGTGCCACCTGGCCACTTCAAAGATGGTCTGTGCCACCTGGCTCAGTGAGTGCTGAGCACTCACTACCTGCACGGCACAGCCTTCCACACAGTCACTGACCAGCATGGTGGCTCCCAGAATCTCCTCTGGTTACCAGATGAGGCCCAGTGACTTGTCCAACAACGGCTCTGGAGGATTCGGAGCTGAGGTCTGAGGACCGACACAAGCCTCTACCTGCCAGGACCCTCCTGAGCCTCTGCTCTATGAACCCAGACCTGGCGGACTGGACTGGGGTGGCCACAGGGCACCTCACGGCCCTGCAGGTCCTCGGGGGCTAGTGTCCCTCCTCTTCATACTTGAGGGCCAGGGAAGGCTCGAGTCAGGACCTGGCAAATGTCTCTCAGTGCCACTGGCTCCTGCTCTAGGATAAGGGCTGTTGGCTCCACCCGCAGCTGCAACTGAAGTTGGGCACATTTTCCTTTAACACATCAGGGGACACAACACCCCATGCCAGGTTGCCCCCTCTCCTTTGGGAACACAGGAGCAGAAGGAAAATGACACACTACAACCATCTGCCCAGCTCCTAATAATAAATTGTGAAAGGAACAAGTTCCAGGCACACACCATTTGGGGGGGCTCTCCCCACACCCAAACCACCATCTGCCACGTCCTCCTCACGTGCCAAGCTGTGGGTGGAGGAAGGCATGGGAGAGCAGGGGTGGGGGAGGTGCTGCCAGGCTCACAGTCCTCTTCCTCTTCCATGCAGACAGGACACTGCGAAAAGAGAGGCGTCCTCTCTGACTTTGACCTTCCTGAGCAGAGGACAAGCTCCGCTCCTTCAAGATGCCAATGGTAGGTACCAACGAGGCTGCTGGGCACAGTTGTCCTCCTGTGTATCCCCACCACACATCTATGTGCGCCCACTTTAGAGACAGCAGGCTGGAGGCTCAGAAACATTCAGTGTCCGGCCCAAAAGGACGGAGCCCAGGCTTGAACCCAGCCTCCAGTGAACACCCTCTTCCCAACATGGCCGGGCCCCTAAGGCAACAGAGGCCGGAAGCACGGTGTGCCGTGTAACAGACCAGCCTCTGATGTCACCTGGGAGGGGCTCCCACCCCTGCCTGCCCAGGCCGCCCTCCACCTGCACCACCATGCAGCTTCGCTGGCCACCTGACCCCTAACACTCTGCTGTCCCCCCAGCCGAAGAAGTACAGGAGAAAAGACTCGGAGGCCCCTGTGGAACTTTCAGAGAAGGCCAAGGAGCAGCTGGCGGAGGCTGAGCTCTGCAAGCTCAGGCAGCAGTTCCGGAAGATGGTAGAGAGCCGGAAGTCCTTCAACTTCCTGAGCCAGCGGAAGCTTGCCAGCCAGTGGTGAGGGCCAGTGGGGATTAGCACCCAGGACCCGGGAGGATAACTGGGGTCCCCTTTCATGGCCCCTATCTTCTCCTTGGTGACTGCTCGGGTGGGCATCCCCTTCTGAGTCCCTTCAGGATCTTTTTTTTTTTTAAGGTTGTTTGAGACAGGGTCTCGCTTTGTGGTGCAGGCTGGCCCTGAGCTCAGCCTCAAACTCACATCACAGCAATCCTCCTGCCTCTGCCTCCCGAGTGCTGGGATTACAGGCGTGAGCCATCACGCCTGGCACTGTGATATATGGTGCTGATTGCTGCTGGGGTGAGTCTTCACGCCCAGTATTGTTATATGGTTACCGGGGATCGAACTGGGGTCCTTACGCCTGCAAGGCAGGCGCTGGAACCACTGAGCTAACTCCCCGGCCCTCCTTCAGGATCTTTTAACTGACGACTCTAGTGACAAGGGAAACCTTGTGGTAGCTACAGTGGGAGAGAAGATTGTTTACCACAGTGTCTAGGGCCCCTTGTGAACAGGACACCCACATCTTATCGAAGAGGCTTTAGTGAGGAGCAGCTTCTGGGTCTTGTTTCTCTTTACACATGAATTTTACTTTTCTCCCTTTGAATTTCAGCCCTGGTATCAGGTTTTCAGTTGGCTGATGACCAAGGACTAGACAAAGACAGTGTCTTCAGGCCAGGGATTTAAGTCAGTGGTTCCAGCGTCTGCCTGGCAAACACAAGGTCCCGAGTTTAGTCCTTAGTCCATATATCATAGTGCCGGGTGTGGTGGCTCACGCCTATAATCCCAGCACTTGGGAGGCAGAAGCAGGAGGATTGCTGTGAGTTCAGGACCAGCGTGAACTACAAAGCCAGACCCTGTCTCAAAAAAAACCCTAAAAGGCTGGGGATTTAGCTCAGTGGTTCTGGCGCCTGTTTTGCAATCGGAAGGACCTGAGTTCGATCCCGGTAACCACATATAACAATACTGGGTGTGGAGACTCACGCCCAGCAGCAATCAGTACCACATACCACAGTGCTGGACGTGGTGGCTCACGCCAGTAATCCCAGCACTCGGGAGGCAGAGGCAGGAGGATTGCTGTGATGTGAGTTTGAGGCTGAGCTCAGGGCCAGCCTGAACTACAAAAGCGAGACCCTGTCTCAAAAAATAAAGAAATGAATAAATAAATAAAATAAAATAAAAAATAAAATAAAAAAAGAAAGAGACTGTCTTCAAGGACTCCAGCCCTCAATCCCCATGAGAGGCAGAATCTGAGTGGCTCAGCTTGGGTGAGGTATCTACTTCTAGTCCAATCAGCTGCCACATGGGCGGGGCCTGACGACAACATGGGCGTGGCTACTCCTGCCCAATTGTAGCAGGTAGCCGGGAAGTCCCCAGGTCCTAAACTGTGATACTCAACAGCGTTTTGTTTGTCTCTATGAGAACTCCATAGACTGTTTGAAGTTAGATTGCTCTAGAAACGACAAATGTGTACATTTCGCTGGGCAATAGAAAGGTGTTCCCTTGAGCTGCATAAACAAATGTTAAATAACATTCTTTAATTCTCTCAAAAGAATGAAATTCTTTAGTACATCCGTAATACTGCCATTATAATGGCAGAAAGTATCCATCATTAAAAAGAAAATCATGTCACGCCTGCCTGGCAAGCTCAAGGTCCCGAGTTTTATCCTCAGTACCACAATAAAGGAAGAAAATCTTACAGTGAAATGTGAGATAATGGTTGAAATTTGAAGGATAGACAAGAAAGATTCTCTAGATTTTCCATGGATTCACTTATCAGTGCCAGGATTTGTCCTTATGAGAGATTCATGAGAGTTTTTAAAGGCATCTTTTCTCAAATCTCTTTACTGCCATCTGTTGGAAAAATGGTCATTATGGAGGAATTCTGTTAGAACAAGGGTGTCCTTGAAGAGAGTAATACATCAACCAACCCGTGATGCTTCGCCGGTGCCCCTCAGGCTGTGCAGTCCGCACCCTGCACGGCCGGCCTGGGCACCCTGCTCCTCTCCTTACTCCGGTAACATCGGGAAATTCCTCCTTTCTTGCGTGTCTCTCGGCAGTTATTGGATCTGGTTTCACTTTGATGGCACTGAAGGGGAGGAGTGTGGAAGAGTAGGGGGCTTAGTTCTTTGCAGGGTCAGAAGTAGGCCGGGTGTGTGGGCACAATATCTAAGGGGGCTCTCGCCTCAGCACTGAACTACATTTCCTTGACATTAGCACCTCCTTAAATTTCAGATATATACTATCCTCATCCAGTCTCAGCCCTGCCTATAAGACACGTAAACCCTCCTTTTGCGCTACCTCTCCCTCCTGCCAGACGAACATAGGTACAGCTGTGTCTGTTTTTCTCTCCATTTTAACAAAGACCCCTTCCAGGAGGAGAAGTAACTGATTCAATAAAATGAAAAATTCTTCAGAACACCAGCCACAATTTAAGTGCTCTCTGAACATGGGTATATTAGTGGATATTCTTGGGTGGGGCAGAGAGGGAACACTCCCCTCTTTGCAGAAGGGCCTTATGGGACGGCATTACTGCAGGCCAGCTGGCAGCCCAAGGGCCAGCCCTGCCTGGCTGCTGGCTTTTATAAATAAAGTTTTATTGCCACGGAACTGTGCTCATTTGCCTGTGGCTACTTCCACACTTCAGGGAGAGGTAAGGGGGGCAGAAGGGACTGTGTAGCTCCCAAAGCCTGTCTCCTCTTTGGCTGTTTCTAGAGAAAGATTTGCCAATCCCTGACCCAGAACCCTCCAGAGCCGTGCTTCCCACTCTATCCTGTCTGTGCCTAAGGAGCGCTTGAGGATCTTGTTACAAAGCAGACTGTGCCTTACCAGGTCCAGGGCTGGGCCTGAGGTGCCGCCTTTTTCCAAGCTCCCAAAGGACACTGATGTAGTTGGTCTGCAAACTGCACCAGCAGCTGTCTTGGTACCCAGGCTCTGGCAGGAAGGTGGGCGCTGTGCCGCGTTAGCTGGACGTCTCCCAAGCCTCCTTTTCTCAGCAGAGAACCCCGCCCCCACTCACCCATCGTAGCTCTTCTCCAGAATAGAGGGAGGGAGAGAGAGAAGACTCCCATCTCCCCTCTCTGTTGATGCCAGCTTGAGAAATCCTGCCTGATGGTTTGCGCCTTGTTACCAGCGATAATTGGCTGTAAAGTCCCGGAAGATGGTCAGCAGAGCCCTGCGGTGCCAGGGAGCTGCCACAGGAGGGAACATTGCTCCTCTGGCTAATGGGTTGTGACAGATGTGGCTGTACAATATCCCTGGGGAAGAAAATCTCCCTCAGAGCAACCGAGCAGGGGAAACTGTGACTCTGGGCTTGGTGATCCAGGCTCTAGCCCTGGATCTGGACCTTGGGTCACCCCCTCCACTAGCGGGGGGGGGAAGTCTGTCCCCCTGTCTCTCTCTAGGTCATCTTGGGGTGCAGGACTAATTTGGGGCTGCTTTTCTGACAGCAAGGAAATCCAGACTCTGAAAGCAGAGCAAGAGGAGATCATGCTGCTTCTGGGTCTCATGAAGTCCCCCAGGAACCTGAACCTGAACCATAGGAACTACCTGGAGCTGCGCTTCCTGCTGCAGGCCAAGGAGGACTACGAGGCGCTGATCAAGTCCATGCGGGGGCTGCTGGCTGAGATGGATGAGAAGGTGCAGGCTGAGGGGCCAGGGGCACCTGACAGCTCATGTGGACCTGACACCCCCTGCTGTGACACCCCCTGTGCTTAAGGAGGGCTGGGGTGGGTAGATGATGAGCTAGGAGGAGAGAGAGCTCTGGGAGCCTCACCCTGGTCCTGAGTGCATGAGTCACTTCTGCTCATGACTCCACGGCTCCAAACAGACCTGCGACTTTCCCATCCGTAGAGGGGCTGCAGGTGGCGCAGCCTTCCCACGTGGACTCAAACACGATGCTCTGAAAATGAGTGGGTGGGTTAGTGACCATGCCCTGCCCAGGCCTAAAAGGTCTGCGGGAGCTGCCCCTGCGCCGATCCCCAGCTACAGAGTCATTTCCTGCTGCCCTTTTGGCCAAGGCCAAGTTCACTGGGGCTGGCCAGCCCTGCCGTGTGAGGCTGTGCTGCGTCCCCAGTCCTTCTGCCTCCAGATCCCAACCACCTGTGTTGTTCCTTGGGCCTGCTGTGCCCCTCCCCCTCCCGACCTCTCTGCCTGGCAAACTCCTCTTCATAGCCTAGGTCCCAGGTCAAATGCTACTGCATTCCTGGGAGGGGCCCCCAACCTTTCTAGAGGCTTGTCATCCCCATGGCTTGTCCCCACTGCAAGTTCTCTGAGTACAGGGTCCTCAGGGATGGCCTAGTCTTGTATGGCATAGAGCAGGTGCTTAGTAAATATGAAGGGAAGAAAGAAGGAAGGAAGGAGAGCGAAAGGAAGACATAAAAGCACAGAGGGACATTTTCTAGAGGTAGAGTCCTAGATCTTCAGAAGCATGAGGAAAAGGCACCCTTCTCCTCCACAAGTCACAATGTCCCCTCCTGAAACACAGCGCCACATCCCTCCAGGGTCGACAACCCCGCCTGCCTGTGCCCAGCACTCGATAGCAGAGCCTCGTCCTAGCAGGACGTTGCTGGAGAGGGGACAGTCATTAGGCCCTGCCCTACTTCCGGAAACACTATCGGCAGATGGGAAGACCACATTGTACTCGGGGAATGTACTTCTCCCACAGCCGTGGCCTAGGATAGTAGCTCCCACTGGCCTCAGCTTGTAGAGGCTGAGCTGTGAGCTACACAGGACTGCTGGGGACACACACTACAGGGGACAGAGGCTCCTGGGCTCAGCATCCCTGCATGACAGGTGACATCAGTGTCGCATGGCCAGCTCACTTCTCGGATTTAAATGAGTCAACGGAGACCTTTATTTATTTATTTATTTAGTACTAGGACAGAACTCAGAGCCTTTGTACTGAGCTATACCCTCAGCTCTTCTCATTTTTATTTTGAAACAGAGTCTCATTAAGTCACTAAACTGCCCAGGCTGGGCTTCAACTTTGCATCTCCCTGCCTCAGCCTCTTAGAGTGCTTGGATGATACCTTGCTATGTTATTTTATTTTGTACGTGAGTTAGTGAGGGTTTGTGTTGAGAACCCTGCCTGTGCTTAGGGGAGGAGAGAGGGACAGAGCAGAGAAGAGAGAGAGGGAGAGAGAGAGAGAGAGGGTCCAGCTGTCATTCCATGTTGGTCACTTTCCAGCACCCTGCCAGTCCAACACCTGAAACGGTCACCTTAATGGCGGCAGGTCTGTCTGGGCTCACGGTGACCAAGGCCTTCCCACGCGCTGCCCCTCTTCAGGTTCCCTGCCTCTCACGGCCCAGCTCTGCGAAATGAACCTTTATGTGGGCCTTGGGAACATCCCAGACCCAAACCACGGCACTCTGCACCCTACGTCCTCCTTTAGCCGGCCCGTCCAACCTCTGTGAGCCACCTGCCCGCCATAGCTTGGGTCTCCAGCATAGACTGTCCCCTCAGTGCCACACGGTGACAGCTGGAACCACACTCTGTCCTCAGTGAGCATTTAGATAGAGCTGAGGGGAATGAGAACTCAGAGACACTCACACGGGCTCCGAGAGCACCTGCACCTGTAAGTCACCAGCCGCAGCTTGGCGTGGGGGCCTGTGTGGCCGGCCAGTCTACTAGTCCACCCTGGGTGCTGCAACCTCATTTAAACCCTCTCAAATCCGGAACAGGCACTGAGGTGTAGACTGTTGTCAAAGGGGGCCGGGGGCTGCCACTTCTCCACCAACGGACGCAGCCGGCTGCTTTCGACGGCAGTGGCCTTTGTTGCCCGTACATTCAAAAAATAAGTAAATAAATGAGAGCAGCTCACTCTCAGCCACTCAGAGGTTGTGACCCTGAGTCCGAGGACCTGGCCCTTGCCAGCCTCAAACGATGTTTCTTTTTTTTTTGTTTTTCCTTAGGACAATTCCAAAAGTATGTCCAAGCCCTCCTGGGACTTCACAGAAGCTGGCTGTGTCTTGAAGGAGCTAAACACTGAGAGGGTTGGGCTCTGCAGAGCTGAGCCTGAGTTACAGGCTCAGACAGAGACACCGAAGTCCTTTCCTGTCCACTGTTTGAAGCTGGGGCCAATTATCCCTAATGGGAGACTGGACGGTCTTATAGGAATGTTTCGGGCTGCAAGTGACGGTCAACCAAGGGAGGCCGGCACCAAACAACATTTATTTGTGCATTTTTAAGTAAACATGTTACCTTAGGATCATTTTGAATGTACAGAACATTACAAAGATGACAGATTTTTCACAGACCCTTCATCCCCCTCCCCTAATATGAACATCTTTTTTTTTTTTTTTTAGGTTTTTTGAGACAGGGTCTCGCTTTGTGGTTCAGGCTGGCCCTGAGCTCAGCCTCAAACTCACATCACAATCCTCCTGCCTCTGCCTCCCGAGTGCTGGGATTACAGGCGTGAGCCACCACGCCCGGCACTGTGGTTTGTGGTACTGGTTGCTGCTGGGTGTGAGTCTCCACACCCAGTATTGTTATGTGGTTACCGGGGAATCGAACCCGGGTCCTTGAGCTTGCGAGACAGGCGCCGGAACCACTGAGCTAACTCCCCGGCCCTAATATGAACATCTTATGTTATGAACATCTTATGTTTATCTTAGTAAAAACTAAGAAACTCATGTTGGCACATGACTAAATCAAGCTATGATCTCACTGGGATTTTGCCGATTTTTCTTTTCATGTTCTTTTACTGTCCCGGGCAGCACATTACCGTTAGGTTATTTATTTTTTCGCTTAAGAAGAAGTTCCCCGGGGCCGGAGAGTTAGCTCAGTGGTTCCGGCGCCATCTTGCAAGCACAAGGGCCCGGGTTCGATTCCCCGGTAACCACATAACAATACTGGGTGTGGAGACCCACCCCAGCAGCAACCAGTACCACATACCACAGTGCCGGGAGTGGTGGCTCACGCCTGTAATCCCAGCACTCGGGAGGCAGAGGCAGGAGGATTGCTGTGATGTGAGTTTGAGACTGAGCTCAGGGCCAGCCTGAACCACAAAGTGAGACCCTGTCTCAAAAAAACCTAAAAAGAAGAAGTTCCCCAGGCACAGGTGGTCTCAGTCCATTTGCCTGATACACAGTTGACTTCCTTGAGCTTGGGTCCTGCCTCCTCTACTTCCTTGGAGGAAAAAGGTCCTAACTGCTCTTTGGAAAGGCCAGGCCCTGCCTGAGCTCCACCCTCAGTCCCCTCCTTCATGATGAACTGCCACCTCGGTGACTACCCTGTAGCTTTCAGTGTGACCCTCTTTCTCCCGGGTGTCCTGCTCCAAGGGCTTCCTGAAAATTACCCAAGAACCGAGCTCAAATGCAAAACAAAACCAACTCTCCTGCAACCCAAACACACTTCCATCCTTCTAGAACATTCTGGGAGGACCTGACTGTGTTCGCCACTTCTTTCTAAGGGAGGCGTTATTTCCGCTCCCTCCTCTCAGTCACTGGTCTCTCTAGATTTCAGCCAGAGACTTTGAATTGGTAAACACGGAAGTCCTCAGCAGGCTATGGCCTCAAATGCAAAGGCCATTAGTAAACCCCTTGAGGATGGCGGCTCTTAAACCTATCACTTGAATGCCCATTTCTTTGTCTTTCTTTCTGCTCCCCTCCCCCCAGCGTTCTTAGGTGCACAGTCCGGTCTAAGCATCTTACAGGTCCTATCCAGTGAGTTTTGACTTAGGTGTCCACCCGCCATTGAGCTGCCTAGATCATTGTAGAGCTTTCTAGAAGCCACGGGCTCCCTTGGTCCCCTTGCCACTAACACCCCTCGAGGGAGAACTATGTCTTCTCTGTTAGAAGACACAGCTTAGGGAGGCAGAACTTATATCCCCAAGTGATAAAATTCATGAGCATAGGTGAGAGCCAGAACTTGAAATTGTCTCATTTTACTCTAAATTGGCTAAGATTAAGCTTAATTGAACAAGCACTGAAGAGATAAATGACACTTCTCTTTACAAGATGAGAAAAAACGATCACAGGTTTTGCCATAGCCACTCTGGGAGTGAACTGTAGGATCCGTATGCCTGCAGATCCTAACACACCCAGGTGCGCTTTCTCTTTCAGATTGTTCAGATGGAGAAAAAAATCAGAATTCAAAAACAAATCTTCATAAAAGTACAAGAGGCCAGTAACCCCCGGAAACTGCAAAAACAGATCCAGATTTTGGAGACCCGTTTGAATCTGGTAAGGTGTCCTGGAAGCCCCACCCCTTGGCTCAGCACACACCCATCTCTGTGTGTGCCCTGGGAGAAGATGACAGGCACCTGGGCTGGGGAGCTGTTGCGTGTGTGTCCCCTCCCCCTCCTCCATTCTCTACTCCCCCTGCACCATGCCTCTGATGTCTGCCTTTAGTTTCCTGCTCCAGAAACTCCTTCTTCCCGCCAGGGGTATAGCTCAGTGGTCTAGCACATGCTTAGCATATGTGAGGCCCTGGATTCAGTCGTCAGCACAACACCAAACAAAAACTTTCTTATTTTCTAGAAGCAATTTGAATGTCATTTTTCACCAGGCAGAATCAGACCCTCCTCCTCCACGACACTCTGCTCAGAGCAAATGCCATCTTGTTGCTGAGCTTATCATCTCTGTGAACCACTAGGCATACACTCACAGAACTTGATCGCAGGGAAAGTGATGCCTGAGTGCTCTCGATTTTCAGTACTTATGCATTAAGCTGTTGAATTCAGGGTCTCACATGAATGGACAAACTCTATACCCCTGAGCTCCATTTCCCATCTCTTTATAAAATTTTATTTTGAGAAAAGTTCTTCCTAAATTGACCAGGCTGGTCTGGATTTGGAATCCTCCTGCCTCAGCCTCCCAAGTAGCTGGGATTACAGGCATATGCCACCATGCCCAGCTTAAACTAGAACTTCTCAATTGCAAGTTGGTTCTTAAAACCAAGAGCCAGGGACTTGTGGGAAGATGGTGGAGTGGCGAGCAGTGGGCTGCAGTGGCTGGTGTGTTATTCGGGTTCAGATGTCCTCCAGAGAGAGCCCAGTGAAGCTCAGAACTCACAGCAGCAGGGGGCTGACTCCATCTGGTGGCTCCCAGGGTCAGTGAGGTTGCTGAGTTCAAGTTTCCTGGGGATCAGGGAGCCAAAGTCAAGCCAGCAGAGAAACAAGTTCAGGCCGACAGGAGGCATGTGGACCGTTGAAGCTCAGTAAACCTGGTTCCAGCCTCACAGCCAGAAACCAGCCTGAATTTCAGGGGAATTAATGGTGTAAACTTGCTGAGGTGATCCATTGTCCTACCCTAAAGCCGTGGCTGGCTCGTGGGGTTAACTGCTCAGATCTAGGCTCTGCCTGCCCACGTTGTCTATTAGTGCCAGCAGAGACATACCTTGAAGTAGATTTCTTTTTCTTCTTTTCTTTTGCTTTGTTTTCCCTCTCTTTTCTTGTTTTTGTTTTTGTGTTGTTTTGTTCTAGAAAATTTCTCAAACAGGGAAAAAGAATTTAACATACAGATAAGTGAGGTATACAGAACTCTCATTAGTCATGATGAAAAAAAAAAAATCTTCCCCAAGGCGTATTATTGTCAGTATTCAAGTTATATTTTTGTTTGTGCTTGTTTTTATATAAGTGTCGACGTGGTTTTTGCATTTTTGTTATTCTGTTCTCTTCTTGATTTTAGTTCTTCCTTCTCTTTGCCTCCTGTCATCTTCACCAGTTCCCAAAGCTGGTGGGATCTTCCTTTGTCCTCCAGCCTCACTTTTAACCGCTTCCTTTTCTTCCATTTCTCTATTTTCCTCCCCTAACCCATTTTAAAATATTCTGTGGGTAAAATCACCACTTGAGGGCTTACTTGCTGCATACAATTTTCTGGTTCATTTTAGATTTTGTTAGATAATCATAAATGTGGTACATATGGCTAAAGGTGGTTAATTGTTATCACAGTTTGTCATTTTCTAGCCTGTGTTTGATGCTATTGTTATTGCTGATTTACGACTTTAATAAAAGTGACATAATTATGCTACACAGTTGTTCTTCCCTATATACCAGGACTGAGATTGCCTAAGGGTCTTAAAAAATACTATAGCCCAGTGTCACAGAGCTAGAGGCTGGGCCAGCGACTCTAGGCCAGATACAGATTTGAGACAGAGAGAGAGAGGAGAGAGAGAGAGAGAGAGAGAGAGATGCTTAGGAAAATTACAGAAACCGTGAATGCCCAAGACAGGAAAGAGGTGGAATCCGCGAAACATATCCAAACAGATATTCAGGAGCTTGAAAACTCCACTGAAATTATACACAGAAGAATGAGTGAATGTGAGGATAGAACATCAAATATAGAAGATGGGATTGCAGTTAGTGATCATGAAAAGAAAAAATTCTTTTTTTTTTTTTTTTTTTTGAGACAGGGTCTCACTTTGTGGTTCAGGCTGGCCCTGAGCTCAGTCTCAAACTCACATCACAGCAATCCTCCTGCCTCTGCCTCCCGAGTGCTGGGATTACAGGCGTGAGCCACCACGCCCGGCACTGTGGTATGTGGTACTGATTGCTGCTGGGCATGACTCTCCATGCCCAGTATTGTATGTGGTTGCCAAGGAATCGAACCTGGGCCCATGTGCTTGCAAGACAGGCGCCGGAACCACTGAACTAACTCCATGGCCCCCCTTTTTTTTTTCAAGACAGAGTCTTGCTTTGTAGTTCAGGCCGGCCCTGAGCTCAGCCTCGAACTCACAATAATCCTCCTGCCTCTGCCTCCTGAGTGCTGGGATTACAGTTGTGAGCTACCACACCGTGCACTGTGTGGTATGTGGTACTGATTGCTGGTGGGCGTGAGTCACCATGCCCAGTATTATAGTATGTGGTTTTTGGGGATTGAACCCGGGCCCTTGCAAGTGCAGCGGCCCAGGTTTGATTCCCTGGAAACCACATACAACAATGTTGGGCATGGAGACTCACGCCCACCCGCAATCAGTACCACACACCACAGTGCCAGATGTGGTGGCTCACGCCTGTAATCCCAGCACTCGGGAGGCAGAGGCAGGAGGATTAATATTAGTTTGAAGCTCGCCTGGGCTACATAGTGAGCTCAGCGCCAGCCTGAACTACAAAGTGAGACCCTGTCTCAAAAAAAAAAAGAAAAAGAAAAAAGAAAAAAAAAAGTTCCGTTTTATTTTGAGACAGGGTCTCACTACATAGTTCAGGATGGCCCAGGCTGACCTCCAAGATCTTCCTGCTCAGCCTCCTGGGTACTGTAATTAGAGGTGTCTGTCCCTACCCCAGGCTAATCCTGTAGACAGTTCTGTCTTCTGGGTGTGGAAAACTATCTACATTTCCATAGTTACATTCGCCTTGTTTCTGTCTTGCCTGTAGCTGCTGAAAATTGGAAGTTTGGGCTAAAAGTAGTAAAGTGTAAAATAGTAGTAAAGTGTAAAGCCAGAATAAAGACAGACCGCAGGTCACGTGGCTGCTAGTGACCAACCAGCCTCTCACCCTGTGCTCTAGTCCTTGTTCTGTGGCCCTGGCTGGGAAATGGGGAGAGACCTTCAACCCCCTCTGCCTTCTGGATGTTTCTCTGCCACCCTGAGTGACCTCTGTGTCCACCCAACAGGTCACTGTGCACTTTGACAAGATGCTAACTACCAACGCCAAGCTCCGGAAGGAGATTGAGGACCTGCGGTTCGAAAAGGCCGCGTATGACAATGTGTACCAGCGGCTGCAGCGGCGCCTGCTCATGCAGAAGAAGACCATGAACGTGGCCATCGAGCAGTCTGCCCAGGCCTATGACCAGAGGTGTGGGGCAGCACTGGGCCAGGGCCAGGGCTCCGGCCGAGCTCGGCCTCTGCGTGTGTTAGCAATGGCGGTAATTCCACCTGCCGCCTACATGCCTGGCACAGTGTCAGGCGTTCTGTGCAGTGTTGCAACCTTCACAGCTCCCCCAGGAGTTGTCTCCATTTTCTAGACCAGGGCACGGAGGCTTAGAGGTGGAATCCACGAAAGCGGCAGAAGAGGTGGCGCTGGGACTCGAACCTCTGGCTGGCACCTTCCCCTCCAGGTGTCCTGATACTAGTCCTGGAGTCTTTCTCACTCTAGGTCTCTAGAAACAGAGTTTGGCTGGGAAGAGAACAGGCGTTAGCGTCAGACACCTCACTGCTGTGCTGTTGAAGGGTCTCTTTTGTGAGGCGGAGGGATTCCATGCTATATGCATGAAAGGCAGTGTGGGACACGATGATTGACAGCTGTAGAGAGATGGTGATGATGGTGATGGTGGTAATGACGGTGATGATGATGACGGATAGGACAGGCCGGGAGAGTTACTCCCTAGGGCTGGCCTAGAGCTTGCATCTCCAGAGCGCAGGTGAGAAGGGTTGTCCTTCTGCTCCAGAAACTTTTAGTGAGAAGCCCAGGGGTCTGTGGCCGAGAGGAAAGTGCCTGGGCTGGCGGAGAGGGGGAGGGGGAGGGCAGGATGCCCTAGCTCTGCACCCTCCCCAGGCTGGAGGCCATGGCCCGCATGGCGGCCATGAAGGACCGCCAGCAGAAGGACATCTCTCAGTACAACCTGGAGATCCGCGAGCTGGAGCGGCTCTACGCCCACGAGACCAAGCTCAAGTCCTTCCTGCTCGTCAAGCTCAACGACCGCACTGAATTTGAAGAGCAAGCCAAGAAGGAAGAAGGTACTCTCCGGGCTGCTTCGGGCACTCTGGCTCCGTCTGTCTGTCTCCGTCTGTCTGTCTCCGTCTCTCTCTGTCTCTGATCTCCTTATAGCAGTGTTGCCAGTTTTACCAAAGAAAAATCCAAGATGCCTGGTTCTGTTTAAATTTCAAATAAATTACCGGGCGTGGTGGCTCACCCCTGTAATCCCAGCCCTCAGGAGGCAGAGGCAGGAGGATTGCTGTGAGTTCGAGGCTCGTCTGGGTGACGTAGTGAGCTCAGGGCCAGCCTGAGCTACAGAGCGAGACCCTGTTTCCCCCAAAAAAATATTAAATTAAATAATATGTATTTACATGGGCTATAGTTACACTGTAGCATATTTGTACTCTGAGGGACGTAAAACCTGCCTGCAGTTCACATGTATCTGCTCACCTGTGTTTTTTCTAGGTTCTCACATCGTTCAGGGGAGACTGGTGTGTCCGGGTCTCTAGGCCCCCCTAGGTGTGGGGTTTCAGGGGAGATGACTAGAAAAGCAGGGGAGTGCAGACCAGAGAAAGCCAGGGGCAAGCTGCCAGGTGGAGTCACACACGGCGCAGGGCACTGCCAGCTTCTGCCGGTGCCAACGCACGAGGAGAGTTGTCTGCTGGAGGAGCTGCAGCCCACGTCCTTGCTGGGCTGGCCCCGCTGATGCCCCTGCCTGGCACACACCCGGCCTCCAGCCTGCTGGGGGAGGGCGGGTGCCCCCGGAGTGTGCTGTGTGCAGCTGGGGCCGTGAGCGCCTGACCGGATGGGAAGTTTTATATCAATGGCCAGTGAAGCTCTATTCCTAGTGAGAGGGTTTCTGTTTTTTAGGATAGCTTCTTTTCTTCCTCTCCTTCCTTCGCTAAGGCTCCCTGAGCGAGCCGGCCAAGTGTAGTGGGTGGTGAGCGCTTAGCTGGGGTGACGAGGGAGCTTCTCTCACCCCTGGAAAGTTCTAGCCCTCCCCCGGGCACCTGCTCTGCCTGTCCCCAGCGGGGTGGTCCCCCGTACGGCCCCCTCACGCTCGTTTCCCCTTTTCTAGCTCTCAAGGCAAAGAAGCATGGGAGGAAGAGTAAGGGCACGAGCTTCGAGAGCTACGAGGTGGCCCACCTGCGGCTGCTGAAGCTGGTGGAGGGCGGGAACCTGAACCACCTCATCCAGGACTTCCTGGCCAAGGAGGAGAAGAACTTCGCCCGCTTCACCTACGTCACGGAGCTCAACAACGACATGGAGATGATGCAGAAGAAGACGCAGAGAATCCAGGTCAGGCCCGCCCCGCAGCAGCCTGCCCCACGCAAGCCCCAGCGGCGCCTGGGAGGGCCTTCGCCTAGCTCCTCCGAAATCGGATTGCCTTTCTGTCGACATTAGTGAAGGGGCCCGGGAGAGTAGGGGACTGAAGACCAGAGAAAGCCAGCTCCCGGGTGGTGTTTATCCTACACAGCTCATTTTCTCATCCAGGCTCAGTTAGCCATAACCATGGCTGTTTATTATGTACAGCCGAGGCGCTGAGAATAATGTATCCTGTTAAAGGATGGGGGAGGGTAGAGAGAGACATAGTGTATACCCTCTGGCCCTCTGCCCTAAAAGCTTGTTCACCAGTAGCTTGAGGGAAGTAAGGAGAGACGGGCACCTCTCACCTGAGGGAGACCAGTTGCGCATGAAGGTAGGAAAGGCTCTGACAAATCCTGCAGTCAGGAAACCTGTGCACCATTTTTGTTTATTATGAAGTTGTATAGAAGACAGATGAAACCAGCTGTCGTGAGTGAGAGAGAGGGGGCGTGGGGCAAGGGATAGGAGAGGGTATCCAGGACTTTCACTCTGTCTAGAGGACTGGGGTCCTGTCAGGCCCAGCCAGTGGGGACCAAAACTGGCGACACACCTACCCACGTTACTCTGCTTGGTCTCTGTCACCCTCCCAGTTAGTCCCTGCCCACCTTTACAGATCAGTGAATTCTGCGTGAGAATCTGAATTGATGGTTTCTCTTGGAAAATCGGATCTGACAAGTTCGTCGCACATTCTCTCCGAGAGCTAAATTCCTGTAAAGTCCAGGCTCTGCCTCGCCATCCTTTGGAAAAAGTGGGCCTTTGAGCGTCAGGTCCCTGCGGCAGGCGCGCCGCCACTGCCCTCTGGTGGGAGCCCGTGCTATTGCACGAAAGGGCTTTGCTGAGCCTCGCGACAAGGGTCCCCTTTGGGGTGGGAAGCGCGCAGGGACCTGGATATGCGTTTTCCAGGAGGGAGGACTTCACGCGCCCAGTGGGGTGACAAGACCAGTCACTGCTGAGGAGTGAGCTGACCTGACCGGAAGTGTTCCAGAGCAGAGGCGACCTTAATCTTACCGTGGAGACCTTGTCCCTCAGCTGTGCAGCTAGTCCCTCCCTGCTTTAGGACAAGATGCATGTATAAGACGGGCCAGTCCCCCTTTGTGGGCCTCAGTTTCCCCATCTGTAGAATGCTGTGTGGGCCAGAAGAGCAACTTTCCAGGTCCTTTTTTTTTTGGCCATAGAACTGCTGGGTGTGTCTGGAAAACATGGATTTCCAACAGCAAGGTTGAATTTAACACATACACGCTCTCACACATCACCTGATGCCTGTCTATGCACAGGATTGCACTAGACGGTTCATCTCTTCAGCAACACACACACACACACACACACACACACACACACACACACACGTGCGTGCACACCCCATGGCTTAAATAGATAATGCCCAGCATATCTGGGTGCTCTGCAGCAGACTCACAAGATGGTCCTCTTGTTCTGTGTGTTCAGGAACCAGGTCCTGGGGCAGAATTGCTCAAGAGGTCCCAACATCCTGCTCGAGCCCAGTGGTTCTAAAGTCCAGCTCTGCACCAGAGTATCTGGCACCACGTTAGAGATGCTCATTCTTAACCAGATGTGATGGCGCACGCCTGTCATCCCCGCGCTCAGGAGGCTGAGGCAGGAGGATTGTCATGAGTTTGAGGCCACCCTGGGCTACACAGTGAGCTCAAGGCCAGCCTGAGCTACATGTGAGACCCTCTCTCCAAAAACAGAAACCACATTCTTATCTAGGCATCTCTCCGAAGGAAAGACATCACATTAGTGATACATGTATAGCCATGTTAGTGTACATGTATAGCCATGTTAGTGAGCATGTATAGCCATTAGTGGTACATGTATAGCACCACTACTCATAATAGCTAAATCTTGGAAATGGCTTAAATATATGTTCATTGACGGATGAGTGGATAAATAAAATGTGGTCTTTACACAGAAAGGACTGCTACTCTGCCAGGATGAAGGATACACTGGAGTCAATTGTAGGAAAACATATGTACTCTGTGACGCTAAGTTTAAGCTAATAAAGCAGACACACTAGCTGAAGTAATTCACGATTTCCCTCATAAAACCCAAATCATAAATAATTTAAAGATAAAAAGGAAAAGTCATAATAGGAAACAGATCTTTTGCAACTGAGAAGGTGACTAAGAGATGGAGGGAACGGGAGGATGGAAAAGTAAAAAGAATCAAGACGTGTTTGGTGCTTGTACAGGCTCCCAGGGGCTGAACTCATTCCGTACTGCAAAAACCACTAAAAATGAAGTGCTGCCGGTTCCGGGGTCAACCTAGCCCTTCCCAGCAGCACCTCTGGGCCGGGCTGCACGAAGCTGCCTTTAAACTCCTTGGGGGGAAGAAAACCAGACCGCGCCTGTCGGTGGCAGCGCCCCCGTGTGGCCGACGTGGCTGCGGCTCCGAGTCGGTCCGGTGCCCGCCTCACGGCCTCCTCTCCCCGCAGGAAGAGATCGCCCTCTTGCGGTCGCAGCAGAAATCGTCGCACGAGGACAGCCGCTGGGCGCTGGGGCAGCTGGAGGTGAGAGGGAGGTTGGAAATAGGGCATTGTGCCGATCACTCTTCCTAGAGTCA
>PVIR01031142.1:0-19520 GCA_004026965.1 Petromus typicus | reverse complement strand
AAAAAAAAAAAAAAAAAAAAAAGACAACATGTGTGTGCTGTAATGGAAATAAACTGGGGACAGGACCCAGAGTAGCCCGTCTGCCTAGAGTCCTCTGTAGTCCTGGGACCTTTCTTCTTCCAGAGATGGCGGAGGGCCCCTCTGGAGCCTGGCCTGATCTGCCTCCTGGTCTCAGGGTTGGAGCTTCCCAGTCCCTGGTGCTCATCCTGACTACCGGCTGCGTGGGGAGCTGGCCTGGTTTCACGGCCTCACTTTACAGCATCCGGGGCAGCCAGGTGGAAGGTGGGGGAGCCAGATCCCCGCCTGACAAAGATAGATTTCAGTAGCACAGTCCTGGCCCGGAGCCCTGAAGGTCCCCCTCTCCAAGGCCCTTCCTTCGAGCCTCTGGTGGCTGTCTGCAGGTGTTACGGTTTTTTATTTTTGCAAACTCCTCTTCGTATCTCAAAACCCTACCCAGCAGCCACCTATTCCGGGAATCCCGACCCACTGTCGGCCGCCCAGGCTTCCCTCCTGGGGGAGGCATCGTATTCCCCTGGCTGATCCTTCGCACCCTGGCCCCTCTATCCTCTGGAGCCGGGACCTCTAAGTCCGAAGCCCCGCAGCTCCGGCGGCCAGGCCTAGCTGCCTTCGCGGCAAGCATTCCCAGCCCTCCACCTTTTGGGCCGGCTCCAGCGCTGGGAACTTTCCGTCCAGCAGCGGAGGAGGCCGCTTGTTTTGGAAAGTTCTCGGGGAGCCGCCTCCGCCTGCCCGCTGGGTTCCCACGCTCCCTTATCGCCCAGCGGGAGGGGGGCGCCCGCCTCGGGCCTAGATCCTCCTGCCCTGGCACTGCCCACGTCCTCCCGCTCTAGCGGGAAAACCGAGGCACATAGCCCCGTGTACCCGAGCCCTGCCGGGACAGACTGGTCCAACCCAGGCTGGACTGGAGGCTCGTGGGGTGGCAAGGCACGGGAGCCCTGAGTTGGGTACCCTCTTATGAAGGGGTCTTATCTGGCTTGGAGCGTCCCAGGCTTGCCTAGCCTCAGTTTCTCCTGCAGCATCAGAGCCCCAACACCTCCCCCTCCCCCAGTCCCACCCCTCGGCTAGGTCCTGGCGCTCATTCGCAGGCTTTGTTCTGCTCTGTAAAACGGGACGGGCCGGGCTGCTGCGAGAGCGGAAACGTGACTGTGCCCGCGCCCCCTCCGGCAGACCAGAACCCGAGCGGCGAGGCCACCCCGGGAGGTTCCGGCCGCGAACCTGCGCCCCGCCCCACCCGCGCGGGCGGGGGCGTGGCGGGGGCGTGGCGGGGCGTGGCCGAGGCGTTTTTCTTCCCCTGCTCGGCGCCCAGCGGCCCACGCCGTCCGCCGCAGCCGACGCAGCCAGTCCGCTCGGTGAGTGCGTGGGCCTCCGGGGCGGCGGCTGCGGGGCCGGGGCTGGCGGGCGTGGCTCGGGGCCTGTCCCCGCTAACGCTGCCGCCCGGCCCCCCAGTCTCTCGCGATGAAGGCCGCCTCTGCGTTCGTGGTCAAGAGCCCGGACGTGGTCTACACGCCCGAGGCCATCGAGGCACAGTATGACTACCGGACCACGAGGGTCGTTCGCGAGGACGACGTCCTCAAGGTGGCGCCGAGGGAGCGCGGGCCGGGAGGGCACCGGGCGAGCGGGGTCCCCCAACGTATCCGGCCTGCTGCCGAGCTCACGGGGCTGTCCCCTAGGTGCAGCCCACGTCTACGCGCTTCACCTTCCGGACTGCCCGGCAGGTGCCCCGGCTCGGGGTCATGCTCGTCGGCTGGGGCGGGAACAACGGCTCCACTCTCACGGCCGCCGTGCTGGCCAACCGCCTGCGTCTGTCGTGGCCCACGCGCGCCGGCCGCAAGGTGTGGGTCTGCGCTGGGGCGGCCGGCCCGGGAGCGGAGCGGGGCGGCCGGCGGGGGCGGGGCGGGGGTCTCCGCGCGGGCGGCCAGGCTCGGCGGGACCCCTGCAGGGCCGTGGCTTAAGGCGCTGGCGAGCCGGGGGCGAGGCTTCGGTCCGGTTGAAGCCCGGAATTGAGCCCCGGGCGGCTGAATGGGGCCGCGTCCGCCGAGCTCCGCCCCACCACGCCCACCCTCATCGCGGCGCTCTGCTGCCCCCAGGAGGCCAACTACTACGGCTCGCTCACCCAGTCGGGCACCGTGAGCCTGGGCCTGGACGCAGAGGGCCAGGAGGTGTTCGTGCCCTTCAGCGCGCTGCTGCCCATGGTAGCACCCGACGACCTCGTGTTCGACGGTGGGCCGAAGGGCTGGCTGCGCGGCGGGGTCTGGAGGGGCCGGGCTCCAGGCGGGGCCCAGTGTGAGGGTCGCACCCTTCCCCCCACCCCGCAGGCTGGGACATCTCCTCCCTGAACCTGGCTGAGGCCATGCGGCGGGCGCAGGTCCTGGACTGCGGCCTGCAGGAGCAGCTGTGGCCGCACATGGAGGCCTTGCGCCCGCGGCCCTCGGTCTACATCCCCGAGTTCATTGCGGCCAACCAGAGTGCGCGAGCTGACAACCTCATCCCGGGCACGCGTGCGCAGCAGGTGCCCTCCCGCGGCCCTGGCAAGGCCATGCCACTCCCCGGCCCCGCCCCACCACCCACGCCTCACCGTCCCTTGGCCCCGTGTGCCCTTCTTTGTGCGTGGGAGCGGGTGGGTCCGACTTCCATGACCCGGGGAGTCACCCGCGACCCATGCTTCAGCTGGAGCAGATCCGAAAGGACATCCGCGACTTCCGGGCTCGGGTGAGACTGGACAAGGTCATCGTGCTTTGGACGGCGAACACGGAACGATTCTGCGATGTGGTCCCAGGTCTCAATGACACGGCGGAGAACCTGCTCCGCACCATCCAGGTGGGCGCCAGGCCCGGCGGGGCGGGATGCAGCGCTGTCCCCCACGCTGATGCCCGTCCACCCCACCTGCAGCTCGGACGGGAGGTGTCGCCCTCCACGCTCTTCGCTGTGGCCAGCATCCTGGAGGGCTGCGCCTTCCTCAACGGATCCCCGCAGAACACGCTGGTGCCCGGCGCGCTCGAGCTGGCCGAGCAGCACCGCGTGTTCGTGGGCGGCGACGACTTCAAGTCCGGCCAGACCAAGGTGAAGTCCGTGCTGGTGGACTTCCTCATTGGCTCTGGCCTCAAGGTGCGTGAGCTGGGGGGTGGGGGGTGGGAGGAGGCGTCCACCCGGAGGGCCGGGGCGACGCCGCAGTGTCTGTGGCCACAGACCATGTCCATCGTGAGCTACAACCACTTGGGCAACAACGACGGGCAGAACTTGTCGGCGCCGCAGCAGTTCCGCTCCAAGGAGGTGTCCAAAAGCAACGTGGTGGATGACATGGTGCAAAGCAACCCGGTGCTCTACGCGCCCGGCGAGGGGCCGGACCACTGCGTAGGTGTGGGGTGCCGGTGCGGGCGGGCACGCCCCTGCGCGACGTGGGCGCGGGCGGGGACGCCCCTGTGCGACGTGGTCTCGCACCCTAGGTGGTCATCAAGTACGTGCCCTACGTGGGCGACAGCAAGCGCGCGCTAGACGAGTACACGTCGGAGCTGATGCTGGGCGGGACCAACACGCTGGTGCTGCACAACACGTGCGAGGTGAGGCGCGGGGCGGGGCTGGGGGCGGGGCGGGGGCGGGGCGAGCCGCTGACACGCCCTTCTCTAGGACTCGCTGTTGGCTGCACCCATCATGCTGGATCTGGTCCTGCTCACCGAGCTGTGCCAGCGCATCAGCTTCTGCACGGACGCCGACCCCGAGCCGCAACGCTTCCATTCAGTGCTGTCCCTGCTCAGCTTCCTGTTCAAGGCCCCGCTCGTGCCGCCCGGCAGCCCGGTGGTGAACGCGCTCTTCCGTCAGCGCAGCTGCATCGAGAACATCCTCAGGTGCGCGCGCATGCGCGGCGGCCGGGCGGGCGGGGCCCGGGCCGCGCCTGCTCGGCTGAGCCCGCCGCGCCTCGTCCCGTCCCCAGGGCCTGCGTGGGGCTCCCGCCGCAGAACCACATGCTCTTGGAGTACAAGATGGAGCGCCCAGGCCCAGGCGGCAAGCGAGCCGCGCCGGTGGGCGCCGCCGGCCCGCTGCCCTGTAAACGCGGAGCGGAGCCCGCCGCCGCCAACGGCTGTACCGGTGACAGCAACGGGCGCTTCCCGCAGGAGGCACCCCCGATGCCCACGGCCTGAGGTTGGGGAACGCGGTCGCAGCGCTCGGTCCCCAGCCCCCTCCCCCGCAGACCCAGCCCTCCGGCCCCCAAATAAAGCCAGCGCACCCCTCGGCCAAGCTGCTGCCTGCGGCTCTCGGTCCCCGTGCCCCCGCGTGCCCCTCCACCCCCAGGCCAGGACGGAGTCGGAGACCGGGTACCAAAACCCGAAATCGTCGTTTATTGAGGGGCCCAGGGCAGGCAAGGGGCAGGCCCGCCAGGAAAAGCGCGTCTCTGAGGTCCTTGCGTTTTTATAAAATGAGAAAGTCTTTCGTGCGGGGCTCCCGGGCGTCCCCGCCCGGAGGGCCAGGTGTCCGGGCGCCAGAGCCGTGGCCGGGCGGCGGGACGCGGCTGCGTGCGCCCGCCCGCCCGTCACACGCTCATGGTCATCCCTGGGGAGTACTGCAGAGAGAGGCGAGCGGCCGGCTCAGCTCCGGCCTCGGCGGGGACCCGCCCCCCGGCAGGGACGGGCCGGGCCGGGCGGGAGGGGAGGGTGCGCGGCCGCCCCCCGCCTGGCCCGCCGCGGTCACGGTCTCGCTCTGGCCCCCCGGCCGCCCCGCCGGGGTCTGCCCGCCAGGCCCCTCCGGCCCGCCGCCGCCGCCGCCGCCGCGGGGGGGGACTCGACGCAGTCGCTTACGCTTTCGCCCGGGAACGGGTGCAGGAAGGTCCCGGCGGCCGCCATCTCGCCGTCGTCCCGCGGGGTGCCCGGGGCGGTGCTCAGGCCGGCCACGGCGCCGGGGGAGCTCTGGGGGCGGCCGCCGTCAGCGCCCGCCGCGCGCCCCGCCCCGCCCCGCCCCGGCGCCCGCGCTCCCGGGGGCGCCGCACTTACCTTCGGCAACCCGTCCATGTCGCCCGAGCCTGCGGGACAGACACACAGCTCGTCCCCACGGCGGCCAGGCCGGCCCGCGCGCGCCCCGCGGCCACCAGGGGCCGCCACTCACCCAGCGATCCGTTCACGGGGTGCGGCTCCATCGCGCTCACGGCGGCCATGGGGCCCTCGGTGCCCGGCCCCAGCGGGAACTGCGGGCACAGGGCGCACGCGTGAGGCTGCGCTGCGTGCCCGCGGCAGGCTGGGCTCTCGCGCCGCGCTCGTGCCCGTACTCACGTTGGCCCTGCCCGCGCCCGGCCCGAGGGGGTTCATGAGGGCGAACATGCTCTCACTGGACGTGGTGGAGTCTGCGGGGACACCGGCGTCAGGCGGGCCCGCGGTCCCGGGCCGGGGCTGCCACCCACGCGCCCGCCGCTGGGCCTACCTCCGGGGCTGGGCATGATGGGTGTCCCAGGGGGGCCGCCGCCACCTCCCGGGGGTCCCTGCGACGGAAGGGGAGAGGTGAGTGAGGGGACGGGCGCCCCCGGCCCTGCCCGGCACCCCCACGCCACTCACCGTGTAGCTGATGGGGGACGAGGAGGAGTAGGGGATCTGGGGACGAGGATGGCGGTGAGCGGGGGCCAGGGCGCTGGCCCAGCACCCCGCCCCGTCACCCCCACCGGGACTCACCGAGTTGCCACTGGGGCTGGCCCACGGGCCCCGCACTCCCGGACCCCTGGAAGGAAAGGGCACCTGGAGCAGGGGGGCAGGACCGGACAGCCGGGCCCCCGGGCCCCCGTCAGCTGGGGCGACGCCGCCTGAGGACGGCGCCTTTGCTGCCCGCAGCTACCCGCCCCCAAGTGAGAGGAGAAGACAGCGGACCTCCCCAGAAGGCGGGTGCTGCCCACTCCCGGGGACCCACGCGCCTTACATGCTCACGGCGGGCAGGCCCGGGCCGGCCAGGGCGTTGGGCGGGGGCCGCATGCCGCCTCCGTAGCCCTGCAGAGGCACCGGCCGTGAGATGCAGCCCCCGGCGACCGCTGGAGAAGCCCGGCCGCCCACTGCCCCGCAGCCTTACCTGGGGGCCGACACCGGCCATGCCCCGGGGTGGCGTGACCCTCTGCATCGGGCCGCCCATGCCTGAGGGACCTGGGGGGCAGAGGAGGGGGCTCACTGGCTGCTCCCTGGGACTTAGGACGGGATGGGGTCAGCGCCCTACTCACCCTGCATGCGGGGGCCGGGATCCATGGCGCCAGGGAGCAGGGGCTGGGCGCCGGGCAGGCCCACAGGAGGCTGTGGGGGGCAGCACTGAGTGGGGGGCACCTCAACCCCGCCCCAGCTCCTGCCCCCACCCCTCATTCTCCTCACCTGACTTGGCATCCTCAGTGTGGGCCGCGGGCCCCCAGGGAACCGCGGTGACATGAAGGGCTGGAAGAAGGGGGTGGGCGTCGTCACCGCCACCCACCCTCGGCCCCCCCAAAGCGGCCCCTTTGTTTTGCTACACCCGAGTCGCCACCCAGTGTCCTCCCTGCCATGAGCAGCTGGCAGGCACAGAACTGTCCTGTCCCCACAGGGCGAGCAGGATAGGGGCAGGTACCCCAAGGCCTTGAGCTGGCCCATCTGGGGTGCTGGGGCAGGGTGGTTGGAGTTGGGGTGCTCCAGAAGACAGAGCCAAGTGGGCTGGGGGAGGTCATCGAAGCCTTGTTTCCTGCGGCTCAACAGCGGGGTCCCCAGAGGCAGGAGGGAGGCCACCTCGGCCCCACAGACTCCCCATACCCAGCCCGTCCAGCCCGCACGCACCTGAAAAAAGCCGGGCGCCATGGGACCTGCAGCCATGGCGTCACTCGGGGTCAGGGTCCCCATCACCGGGCTGGGGGTGGCAGCGGCACTCTGCAAAGGGGGGGCGAGGCCTGAGGGCCAAGTCCTGACGCTTCCCGCCCAGTGTGCCAGCCGGACTACTACACGTTCATTCACACGGGGCCCGGGGCCAAGCCTCGAGCCACCCTGGGGACCCCTCGCGCCGGAGTCCCTCGCTCCCATACGCTGCTGGTACACACCCATACAGTGGGGGGGTCACTTGCGCTGGTGCCCCCGCAGCCCACCCCTGCTCTGTCCGGGCCTGGCAGCTCAGTGGCTCCCCAGGCCCCCTCCCCCAAACAGAGATGAAACCTAGGGTTCTGGGTAGGGCACCTGGGGGCAGGGCTGAAGCTGGCAGGGGGCCGGGCAGACGGTACCAAGCCCCCTGCAGCCCCGGTCTGAGAGGCCCCCCGGAACCCAACACGCCATCCACGGAGAGCTCATGCCACGGGGTCACAGGCCTCACTGCCCAGGTCCCTTCTGGGAGCCCCATCCCGAGCCCCCATTTCTGCACTCAGCACCGTGGCCCACATGGGCACAAGCACAGCCTCTGGCGGAAAGACGGGCACCCGAATCCCGCAGGGAGGGAATACCCCCTTCAACACACAGCAGGCACCAAGTACTTCCCTGGTAAGGGCAGGGAAGGCTGGGCTCCCGCCGGCTCCGGGCCGCAGGGTGACGAGGTGGACTGGCAGCTCCAGCACCGCAGCACCCTAACCCCAGGCCCCAGGGTTCAATCGCCGGCCTCGGCTGCCTGGCTCGGGGCCTGAGCCCGCCCCCCCCCACGTCAATCATCCTACAGCGGCGCCAAGGCCCTGCCCTGTTGTCATGACTACGGGCCAGGCACCTCCGCGTTTCCTGGAGACGCCAAGGTCAGCCTAGGAGCCTGGGAGCCTGGAGCCGGCGAGGAGGGAACAGGGGCCCTACTCAGAGGCCGGACGAAGGGGCCTCACGGGGCGGGAATGCGCACAAGGCAGCCCCAGGCCTACAAGGACGTGCGCCCACCCCAGCGACCTGGGTGTCCCCACCCCCACCGCAGCGCCGGCGTTCCCCCGCTCCAGGACGCGCCTGTGCTACCAAGGCAACCCCGGAACTGGCGCATGCGCAAGAGCCCGGGGCGCCCAGGAGGGCTCCAGACCCGAGCCGCAGAGGCGGAAGGGGCTGCACACTGGGAGGGGCAGCGCAGAGGGGCTGGGCTCCAAGCTCCGGAACCGGGCCCAGGGGGAGGTTCTCAGCTCCTCCCCAAGCAGAGCGAGCGCCCAGCGCCTCTGGGGACCTGAGTGCCCCGCAGCTGAGCAGAGGGCAACACTGGGTCCCTACGCGGGAGGGAGTCGGGACCCCGGGACTCACGTGATCCTGGAAGGCTTTGACCTCGCCCGTGTGCTCGCAGGCCTCCCTGCGGTCCGGCGCGGCGCAGTACAGGTCCCAGAACACGCTGCGGGGGGGGGGGCAGAGGGTCCGGTTGCTCCGCCGCACGCCCCGCCCCCGCCCCCCAGCGGCCCGCACGCACCACCACCAGGAGTGCAGGAAGCCCGGGGGCTCCCCCAGCGTGATGTTCTTCTCCCAGCGAATCTGCGGGGGAGAGGGCGCAGTGAGGGCCTGCCTGCCCACGCTTCCCCCGTCTCCCTCCTCCAGCCCGGGGCCAGCGGGGTGGGGGCACAGGGCGGGACACAGGCCCTGGGCCGCTCACCTCGGACAGGAAGGTCTGGGCGGACTTCTGGGCCCCCACGTGCAGCAGGTACTCGTACACATACAGCGCCAGCCTGTGGGGCGGCCAGTAGGTCAGGCGCCCAGGCCTGGCCACCCCAACCCCACCTGCTCCCCGTGGACATCGAGCCCACCTGGTCTCCCTGCCACCCCTCCCAGAAGATGGCTTCCTCATCCTGGCCAACTCTACGTGCATCAGTAACCTGTGTGCCCCCCTTGGTGACTTCAGGGCATCTCCTCCGGCTGGACACTCCTTCGCGGGCCAATCCTAGCCCTCTTACCAACACCGTGACCTCAGTCGTCAGCCCAGGCTTGTGCCATGCCCGGGGCACACCACCCGACCCCTCTTCCGGGTGTTCCTAGGCCTCAGCCTCATCCTTGGGGCCACCATATAGAACCTCCGGGGCACCCAGGAACAGAGGGGAAGGGAGCAGGGCCAGGTGTGCCCCTGTTCCCAGTGCTCCTGTGTGCTCAGGACTCCTACTTCTGGAGAAGATGGGCTTGGCCTCCTGCCCAGCCAGGTGGGTCCAAGCGCTGCTCAGTGCAGCCAAAGGCAAAGTGATCACGTGATCCGCAGGAGCACGGACGGACAGACAGACAGACACACACACACACACCCATGTGGGCCCAAGTGCTGCTCAGTGCAGCCGAAGGCAAAGTGATCGCGTGATCCGCAGGAGCACGGACAGACAGACAGACACACACACACACACCCAGGTGGGTCCAAGTGCTGCTCAGTGTAGCCAAAGGCAAAGTGATCACGTGATCCACAGGAGCACAGACAGACAGACACACCCATGTGGGTCCAAGTGCTGCTCAGTGCAGCCAAAGGCAAAGTGATCACGTGATCCGCAGGAGCACGGACGGACAGACAGACAGACACACACACACCCATGTGGGCCCAAGTGCTGCTCAGTGCAGCCGAAGGCAAAGTGATCGCGTGATCCGCAGGAGCACGGACAGACAGACAGACACACACACACACACACACACACACACACACACACACACACCCAGGTGGGTCCAAGCGCTGCTCAGTGTAGCCAAAGGCAAAGTGATCACGTGATCCGCAGGAGCACGGACGGACAGACAGACAGACACACACACACCCATGTGGGCCCAAGTGCTGCTCAGTGCAGCCGAAGGCAAAGTGATCACGTGATCCGCAGGAGCACGGACAGACAGACAGACAGACAGACACACACACACCCAGGTGGGTCCAAGTGCTGCTCAGTGCAGCCAAAGGCAAAGTGATCACGTGATCGGCAGGAGCACGGACGGACAGACAGACAGACAGACACACACACACCCATGTGGGCCCAAGTGCTGCTCAGTGCAGCCGAAGGCAAAGTGATCACGTGATCCGCAGGAGCACGGACAGACAGACAGACAGACAGACACACACACACCCAGGTGGGTCCAAGTGCTGCTCAGTGCAGCCGAAGGCAAAGTGATCGCGCTCCGCGGGAGCACGGACAGACAGACAGACAGACACCCCTGGGAGCTGTGGGCCCAGTCAGTTTACCTCCTATGTCCGCCCCAGGCCACTCCCCCATACGCATCTCTGCTCTCAGCTGCAGCCCGCCCCAGCCCTGAGCAAGGTGTGGGGTCCCCACCCCATCTCTGCCTCCTTGGTCCTGAGACCCTGCAGCCAGGGCTTGTTTACTGCAGCTGGGGGGGCCGAGGGGGACCCAAGTGGGGGCTCCCAGCTCACCCGACCATGAGGGCAGGGCAGAAGAGACCAGGGGGAACCTGGGAGTCAGCTGTGGGGGGTGGAGCCTGCCACAGGCACAGTGCCCCGGGCTTCAGGGCTGCGCCTGTAGAGATGACCCCACTCACCCCAAGGGCTCTCCCCAACCAGTCTCCTCCCCAGACCCCAGGCAGAAGGCCCAGAGCTCCCACTTCCTCCCTGCCGCACCCCACACACCACACCACCGCCAACTCCCAACTAACGGAGAAATCAAGGCCAGACAGGTGGTGTCCACCTGCAGTCCCAGTAACTAAGGGCAAAGGCAGAGAGGCTGAGGCAGGAGGCTCTCTCGAGCCCAGGTCAGGGCCAGCTTGGGCCTCGAGGTGAGACCCGTCACAGTAAAGGCCCAAGGGAGACTCTGAGGTAGACTTGCCCTTGCCACCGCCTCCACACACCTGGTGCAGGCCTCTCTTTGGGTGACGGCACGCGCCCCCCCCCCCCGCCCCCGCCGTCTGCAACACCTCCCTTCCCACTCAGACCCGGCACGCCACGCTGCCCGCCCCAGGGCATTGGCACGGGCTGTCACCAAGACTCCAGTGTCCCCTACCGGGCTCCCAGTCTGAGCCTCTGGGGCAGGATCTGGATAGCCTAGGGCCGGCCACAGGCCGGATCCCCATCTCGCAGAACTGGCTGTCTGCCCGTCCTGGGTGTCGTGCCACAAGGTGGTAGGCAAAACAAAGCATTAGTGCCCTGCGCCCTGAATCAGGCCACAGCAGCTGCCATTCTAGAGTGGCTGTAACTGTGGGGAATGACAGTCACCATGAGTTACCACATGGGTGCCCTGCCTGGCACACCAGGGTCACACACACTGCCGGGCACGGCCCCTGCTCATAGCCT
This sequence comes from Petromus typicus, assembly GCA_004026965.1. Classification (NCBI taxonomy): domain Eukaryota; kingdom Metazoa; phylum Chordata; class Mammalia; order Rodentia; family Petromuridae; genus Petromus; species Petromus typicus. The sequence continues at coordinate 8,390 of PVIR01031142.1, read as the reverse complement.
GGTGACCAGCCCACCCCTCCCCGGTCGCCCTGCGCCACACATCCCTCTGCCACACCCAGGGTCCTGCAGGGCAGCATCAGTGGCCGTCCCTTCATCCCCTCTTGGCCTCTCCCGACCTCAGCAGCCAGCCGCCACCGCCGTGCCCCTGGCCCAGCTGCCACTCAAGCTACCTCTGTGCTCAAGGTCCACACCCGCAGGTGCCTCTCTCAGACCCAGCCGCCTCCGCCTCGCTGCCCTGGGCTCTGCAGCCACCAGGGGACCCTCAGGCACCCCGTCCCTTCACGGGCAGGCGCCGAGGAGTGGCTTCGAGGCCGCTCTCACTCTGTCGGGTCCAAGCAGGAGGGGTCGAGGGTCAGGGTACGAACCCTCTTCACCCTGCTTCCCAGGAGAGGAAACCGAGGCCCGGAGACAGGAAGTGGCTCAGCCGGCAGCTGGCATTTCCTGAGTCAGGGGCTGCGGAGCGGGGGGCCTGGCCTGTCTTCTTCAGTCCCCAGAAGCCAAAAGCAGGCTGCCCACAGCTCAGGGGAGGAAACCGAGGCAGGGTCACCAGTGGGCTGGCCACGCCTCTGAGGCCACTCCAGGGCCCTGGGGTCCCTGTGGGGTGAGTGGGGGTCCTGCTGGCTCCACCCGCCCGAAGCCGCATCTCCAGGGCCCCAAGGCTGTCACCCTTTGCTTCCTGACAACCCCTCACCGTGGGCGTCCCTCGGGAGCTGTGACCAGGGCTGGCCAGCTGCGGGGACGGCGGCTTGGCCTACCCCGCGCGCTGCCCCCCTCCCAGACCCGCTCAAGCAGCCTGACACGGAGCAGCTCCCAGGGGTGAGCAGTCACCCCAGACCCAGGAGCGGACAGGGACACCGGCCAGCCCGGCGAGGGCAGGGTGACTGGGCCAGACATCTCCTTCCAACCTGGGTGCCTGTTTCAAAACGTCTCTGAGCTTCAGGGTGCTGGGGAGCAGAACTCAACTTTGTGACCGAGCCCAGGGGCAGAAGCTAGGGGGAGTGGCCTTCTGGGGGTCAGGAAGGGCTCCAGGATCCTCCCGGCCTTCCCGCGAGCCCGGCCTGGTGACCTGGCTCCTCTGCTCTGCGTGGCTCGCTCCTGGGACCCGGCGAATCTGCAGCCTCGCCTCTGGCCAAGCCTAAGGTCTTGTTGTGGGGACACCTTCAAATGGTCCCCACATTTCCCACGGAAGGAAAAAGGATCGGGCCGGGGCGCTCCCTCGGTCACAGCCACGGAGCAGAGACACAGCAGATTTCAGACACAGCCCAGCTTCGGGGGGACACACGGCCGCGTCCCCATGATGGGGCCCCAGAGATACGCCCCTCCCGCCATCCGCGGGGTCCACGGACTTAGGGACCCGCTCTCCACCAGCCAAAGCCGCGCTCAGAACAAGGGGGACCCAGGGCGCGCATCTGCCCCAAGGGGGGATACCCCCGCGACCCAAGATGTGCGCCGCGCGGCCTTCCCGAGGGCGCTCACGGCCACCAAAGGTGACGGGCCCCCAAGAGCCCCTCTCCAGGCCAGGCTCCGGGGCGGCTGTTGTCCCCGCCTGGTAAACTTCCGCATCGGGCGAAAAGCGACGCCGCCGGCGTCCCCGCGCCCCTAAGTTTCCTCCCTGGGAGGGCGTCTCGCGCCCCTCGAGTCCCGCCGCGATCGCGCGCGCCCCCAGACGCTGCGCCCCCGGCCCCGCGCGCCCGCGCCCACTCACTTCTCGCGCGCCTGGCTGTCGGAGGGCACTGCCGAGCCCTTGCCCCCCTTGGCGTACATGCTGCTGCGCACCGCGCCGCCGCCCACACCTGTCAGGCGCCGCCAGGGGCCGCGCTCCCCCGAGCCATCGCCGGCCCGCGCCCCGGGCCTCACCGCCCCGCGCCCCGGGCGGGTGCCGCAGGCATCGTGCGCTGCTCCACGCGGCGGCGGCCCGGCCCGCGCGCTGTTTTCTCCTCTCGCTCCCTTGGCGCTGGCTGTTCCGGGAAGCGCGCCCCCCCCCGCCCGCCGCGCGCGCCCCCGCCTCCCCGCGACCCGAAGGCGCCGCTCTTAAAGGGGCGATGGCGGGTGGGGCCCGGAGAGCGGCGCGGTCCGGCGCGCAGGCGCAGTGCCCACCGCGGGGGGCGGGGGCGCGGCCCGGCACTGGCAGAGCGGGAACAGCCGTCGGGGTCGCTGTGTGCCGGGGAACAGCCACGCGGTTTGAGCTACGTTTCCAGATGCAGCACCCCAGAGTGGCCGCGACTACCGCCAGCCCCCAGAGACCGAGGCACTCACACGGGCGTGACCCCGCAAAGTCACCCGCACGGCGCAGGGGGCTCAGGCAGAGCCCGAGCAAAGTCCCAGTGTCCGCGCTCCCAGCCCGAGCTGCAGAGGCTGCGGTGGTGGCCGTGTCGCAGTCCCCGGGAGCCCTCCCTAAGCGCGCTCTAATGCAAGCTGCCACACGCCAAGAACACAGAGCAGGCGTTTAGGTGTGCCTGTGTCCCCCGCAAGCGGCCCGCGCCGTCCCACCGTGCCGCCAGCTGCCCTCGTAGGCGCAGGATCCCGTTCCCTGGCTCAGCGTGGCCTGGGTCGCCAGCTGTAAATGGGGACCCCACCTCTTACGTCCTCTCGAAGGAACTAGAGAACTTCCACTCCCCCTGATGCCCGGGGACCGAGGCACGGACCCCGCGGGGCCGGGTGCTTGGGGCAGGGCACCAGGGGTCAGGGGCGGCGTGGCCGGGTGTGGGCAGGGCTGGGGAGGCGTGAACGTGGCCGTCTGCAACGAGTGTGCCCGAAACAAGCGGTTCCCGCGTGAGAGTGCGGGTGCATCTTTCGGGGGCCAGGTCCTCGAGTGGACGGTCGATGTCCCCGGAGCAACCGTGCCCGGCCCGGCTCAGCGCTCGTGTGCCCGCGGTGGTCGTGCCAGCGCCGGGGCCGCCCCGCCGCCCCTGCTTCCGCGCGGCGCCCCGCCCCTCCCCCGCCGCCGGGGCGCAGCGGAAGGGAAGGGCCGCGCCGCAGGCCGCCTCCTCGCCGGCTGGGGCACAGCCTCCCCGTTTCCTGCCGGCCCCGCCCCTCCCCCAGCTTCCTCTCCCGCCCCGGGCCGGCGGCCGAGGCGTCCAGGGCATCTCGCGGCCCCGCGCGGCCCCGGGGAGCAGAGGCGCCGCCAGCCCGCGCCCTCCGCCTCCGTCCCGAGGATCCCGGCCCTGGCTGACGCTCTTCGGCCCCTCGCAAGCACTGATTGAGCGCGTGCCGTGTGCGGGGCCCCGGGGCCTCGGCCCAGATTGAAGTCTGATGGGGGAGGCGCAGGGCCGGTTTCGGGGAGGGCAGCGTGGTGGGCAGAGGGAGGAAGGCGGGCGACAGCGAGGGCGGTGTCCCCGAGGACGACAGCAGCAGGCAGCGGGCGAGCGCGCTGGGGAGGCGCCGCGACTTGCAGTGGGCGGGCTGCGCGGTTGTCATGGCAACCAGGAAGGCTTTCTCAAACACCGCCTGGGCGTCCCATCCGCAGAGCCGTCGCCGCGAGCCAGCCCTGGTCCCCTCCTGAGCTCCTGGAGTGGAGCTGCGCGCACGCGCCGCCGGGGCGCAGAGGGTCCCCCAGCCCACGAGTGAGAAGGCGGGGAGGAAGCGTTTTGGATGGAGAATCTGAGACACTACAGTCACAGCGTGCGCAAAGGCCCCGGGGCAGGTACGGGTGAGGGCACAGAGCCTCACGGAGGGGTCAGTGTGCCGATGGCGGAGCTGGTGGCCGCCAAAGTGTGGCGCTGTGACAGTGACGTAGTCGGGGGCTCAGAAGCAAGGCCTGTCCACATCTCTCCTGTCTCCTCACTGAAACCAGAATGCCTCTTCCTCGCAGCAGCTTGTGGAAACTGGAGCCCTGTACCTCGAAAACAAGATATGGTGCTGGAAAAGGTGGAGCGGAGTTCAGGTCGGTGGTGAGCGCTGGCCTCCGATGGACGAGACCCTGGTCCCATCCCCAGCACCCCACAACAAAGCCTGAGACTGGCTCTCCCCGCGTGTCCCTGCAAGGTCGCCTCTCCGGCGGCAGGCTCCAGCCGAGCACGGAGGCTGAGGCAGGAGGAGCAGTTCAACCCAGCCACTCAGGCTGAACCTGTCCGTGCCCAGCCCGGTGCCCTGCGGGGGTGACAGACATGGGCGAGGGTGGTCCCAGCTGGTCGGCCAGGTGGGCAGGTGCCCGAAGGCCAGACCTAGGAGTGGCCCGTCCCTGGCCCGCCCTGTCTCCTGGTGGCTGAAGGCTCCTCCCTCCTCCCCCTCGGCCTCTGGCTCCTCCCCTTCCTCCTCCCTGCCTCCCAGACCACCTCCCCCCCCTGTGGGCTCCACGCCAACCCTGGTGCCTTTGTCTTGTTCTTCGTCACTTGCCCCAGCAGCCTCACTGTCCAGATCTGCCCCCCGGACACGGGTGAGCATGGCCATTGACCTGTCCCTCTCCAGTGGGGCCGGGGCACAGGCTGGCACAGCCATGATGGCACAGGCTGCTGGCCTCTGCTTTGCCTGCCCAGCCGAGTGGGAGGTGGACTCCCCGGGAGCGTGCCGCACCCCGAGACCTGTTTCCCCTCACTGCCGTAATTATGGGTAATCTTCTAAATGCAACATAAAAATTAAAACCCAAACCCCGAGAGGCACTGCAGGAGCTGGTGGAGGCAGAGGGAGGGGTCGGGCCTGGGCCGGGTGGGTTCCGAAATGGCACTGTGGCCCAGAGCCAGCCCTGGAGGCAGCTCAGTGGGAGTCGGGCTGTGCCCAGTGGCCTGGATCAGCCACTGGCAGCTCGGTGACGGTGACGTTGGAGCCTCGAGGTGGCATCCTCAGGCCTGCAACCATTGAGGGACTCCTCGAGTGAGACACAGGAGACGCTGGCTCGGGCCTGTGCCCAGACCCGCGTGTACCCGCGTGTCCGCCCTTGCTGCACTCTGCCCCAGCCTCCGATGCCGCTCCCTCCCTAGCGCCTTCCGCGGCTCACCTGGCTCCGGGGTTGGGGATTCAGCTCAGTGGTTCTGCTGCCTGCCTGGCTCTGTGGCTTCATTCTAATTAGGAAACCCCCGCCTGTCTGCTGCTATTACAATGCTCTATAAAGTATTGGGGCCAGGATTTAGCTCAGAGTTCAATCCCCGGTACCACAGGCCACAGTGCCGCGCGTGGTGGCTTCACGCCTGTCAACCCAGCACTCAGGAGGCAGAGGCAGGAGGATTGCCATGAGTTTGAGGCTCACCTAGACTACAAAGTGAGTCCAGGACCAATCCGAACTACAAAGGGAGACCCTGTCTCAGAACAATACCAACAAGGACTGTGCACCCCACCCTGTATCTGTAACCCCAGAAAGGGACAGGCACTGGGACCATGAGTCCCTGTCCAGTCGGCAGGACCCCTCCCACAGCCCCCAAGGGAGGCAGCCTCTGGGGGAGGTGCCTTCTGTCTCTCTAAGGCTCCCTCCTCCCCCATCACTGCTGTCACCTGATAGTTCGTGTCTCTTCCTCAGTCGACCCCTTGGATAGTGTCTTCATTCCGAAAGTCGAACTTGCGGTCCTCCTGCCTCAGCCTCCTTAGTAGCTGAGACAGGTAGGCACCACAGTCACCTGGTGTCACATTCGTTATTAGTTGTCTGTGCCCCCCAGGAGCCTCCAGTGCCCCGTGATGGCAGGGATTTGAATGTATTGTTCACTTCCAAGTCCTGGCCTAAAGCACATCTGGGCGCACAGTAGGCCCTCAATAAACTCCGTGTTTCGCTGGGATGGGGCGTGGCCAGGAGAGAGCCTGGTTTGAACATGCAGTTCCAGGTGCGGCCACTCGGTGGCGACAGACACAAAGCACTCGCTCCTGAGGACTCCAGCCTTGTTCCCCCTTTTGAGTCGCCCCGACACCGTCGCCCGCACCTCTACCCCCAGTTACCAGCGTGGGACCTGGTAGTATTCCCTTGATCTTGCACTTGTTAGCTCTGCTGCAGACTGTATGTATGAGCTGGGCGTGGGGACCCGTTCCTCTAACCCTGGCGCTCCGGAGGCGGAGGCAAGCCTCCCAGAGCGCTGGGATGACAGCTGCGGCCATCCCGCAGCAAACACATTCTTAACCCAAAGTGAGACCTCGCAAGTAAAGCTGCAAACTGTGCCCTGACTCCAGCCATCCTCCGGCGACCTGGAGTCCCTGCGGCAGGGTGTAGGGACCAGAGCTGCGCGGCGCCCTGTGAACTCGGCCGCCTTTGGCGGGAGATGGCCAGGGCCCCAGCGCAGCCCCGTGGCTGTGAGCTTGGCCCAGCTTCTCACACATATCCTGTCTCCACGAGGGACTGCAGGAACTCTGTGGCTTAATTCTAATTAGGAAACCCACGCCTGTCTGGTGCTATTACAATGCTCTATAAAGTATTGGGGCCAGGATTTAGCTCAGTGGTTCCAGCGCCTCCCTTGCAAGATCAAGGTCCTGAGTTCGATCCCCAGTACAAAAAAAAAAAAAAAAAAAATCTGAATTGCTTAATCTGGACATAGTACACGATTTAAATTCCAGCACTCTGGGAGGCTGAGGCAGGAGGATCACAAATTCAAGCCCAGCCTGCACAATTTGCGACTTAGACACCATCTCAGAATAAATACAAAGGAACAAGGATGTAGCTTAGTGGCCCAGGTCCTGCCTCGCAAGTGCAAGGTCCAGAGTTTGATCCGTGGTACTGGAAAAAAAAATAAAATAAAATAAAGAGAAGGCCGGCAGTGCAGGTTGGCGTGAGTGGCTGAGTTGGGGTGCACGTTACCAGCTGTGACACATCTGTCTTCCTCCGTGTCCCTGAGAACTCGGGAAGTGAAGAGTGAGCAGGCCACCCAAGACCTGTGCTGTCCCCAGGGGCCAGCTTTCCTCAACCGTGGAAGGGCTGCTCCCCGGCGCTCGTGACGCAGTCAGATCTGCCGTCACCCAGGCCCAGCCTGGTTGGCTGCCATGGCTGCTTATTCCTGTCCCCGCCACAGAGAACTTTGTGGGTACTAAAATTTTACTATCGCCAATTTAAATGTGGTCTTAGCCTTCGGTGGTGACAAATACTCATGGTCCCAGGACGCAGGAGGCTGAGGCTTGACAGTCTCCATGAGTTCAAGGCTAGCCTGGGGACAGACTGAGATCCTGTCTCAAAAAACAAAAGGACCTCGGATTTAGCTCAGTGGTTCCGGCGCCTGCCTTGCAAGTGCAAGGTCCAGGATTGATCCCGGTAACCACATACCACAGTGCTGGGTGTGGTGACACGCCCACCAGCAATCTGTGCCACACACCACAATGCCTGGTGCACGGTGGCTCATGCCTGTAATTACAGCACTCAGCAGGCAGAGGCAGGAGGATTGCTGGCCTGGGTTACCTAGTGAGTTTGGGGCCAGCCTGGACTACAAAGAGGAAAAAAAAAATAGAAACAAGATCACCCTTGGGGCTGGGGATTTAGCTCAATGGTTCTGGCACCTGCCTTGCAAGTGCAAGGGCCCGGGTTTAATCCCCCATAGCCACATACAACAAAGTTTGGGCATGGTGATTCACACCCATCAGCAATCAGTACCACACACCACAGCGCAGGGCGTGGTGGCTCACGCCTGTCATCCCAGCGCTCAGGAGGCAGAAGCAGGAGGATCGCTGAGTTCAAGGCTGAGTTCTGGGCCAGTTTGAGCTACAAAGCAAGACCCTGTCTCCAAAAAAAAAAAAAAAAAAATCTCCCCAAGACACGAACCATCATGCCTTGGAGCTGAGTTTGGGGTGTGACTCAGCACTGAGACCTGAGATCTACCTGCAACACTGCCTGTCCCCCAAAATATGCTTACACCTTGTCATTGATGTCCTGGGGGGGGGGTGCATGGTCACCTGTGGCTTCGCACCCCTCCGTGTGTCGCCCCCCTCCCTGGTCACAGACGCGGAGACCAGGCCCGGGCACCGGCCCCCTCGCACAGCAGCAGAGGCCCAGGCCTGGTGTGTTGGCCGAAGGCCCATCGGCCTGACCCTGTTCCCGCCTCGCCACAGGGCTGGCTGTGGGCGATGGGCTCAGCTGTGGGATGCTGCGGTGGCGGCCTGGGGCTCACTGACCCCACTCTGACAGTTGAGCAGGGAAATACAGGCGGCCGAAGGGTGCAGGGGGGACGGCCCAGCTGGGGGAGGAGTATCTGATGCAGGTGACCCCACTATGGCCAGTGTTGGGGGCTGTGCTTCTGGGAAGCTTTTGGAATTTCCTGAGTAACTAAACCAGCGCCTGCTGAGGTGGACCACGCTGTCCCACCCCCATACGACTGGTCACGGTACCGGTGCCACCTTCTGTCCCTGCTACTACCGGACTAGCGTTAGTTCAGAGCCCAACTTGCAACCCTAGTGGTCGATTATACTTTGACCCACATTGTACCCGCCTTGTGACTGTGCCGTATAAACCTTCCTCAGAAGGTGGGCTCAGGCCGCCCACCGACCGCCGTCCC
>PVIR01031141.1:0-13338 GCA_004026965.1 Petromus typicus | reverse complement strand
AAATTGATGCAGTTTTGTAGATGCTCTTTATTAGATTTAAGAGGTTTCATTTGATTTTTGAGAATTTTTCATCTGAAAGATGCTGGATTTGTTATTAATTTTCCCAGCACTAAAGGCAAAGAAGTAAGCAATACCAACGGTACAATTACCCATTTATCATTTTCACTACTCTTGGAAGGAAATTGGTTTATGTCAACTTGTGCCTGACCATTGGAAGGAAAGATGATGATGACTCAAAGCATACAAGATACTTGAACCAAAGTTAACTGTCAGTAACTGCTTCTGAAAACTGGAAGCAACCCACAAGCAGGAACTTTGCAATTCAGTGTTGAATTTTGTCTACTCTACATGGTGTCTAGTACACGTTAAGAACTCAATAGTTACTTTACTTCAAATATCTGTGTGTGCATTTCTTACTCTTACACTACGGCTGAGTGTGGACAAGGAATTTAATCAACCCCAAAGACTTGTTTTCTTACCTACACAGTTGGGGAAGGTGTGAACTAAATCTTACAGTGAACTCTTCAGTGCTGTTTTCTAAACCCAAAATACTAAAATAGAGACTTTATTATCTCATGACAACAGTGAGAAACTTCTTAACAATACAATATGACATGAAATCAAATGAAATAATTAGATTTCTGACCTCACTTTATGCTAAAACATTTTTTAATTGGAGCTCACACACTCCAATTATTGCACTATTATGATAGTAAGTGATTTATCTAGTTTCTTTCCAATTTTCAACTGGATCTTGAATCTTTATAAAATCATACTCTTTCATGAACTATTTGCCAGGAGAATTTGACTATTTATTATAAGTATATTTAACTTTGAGCCAACCAAGATTCATGCAAACTCAAAATATCTAGAGATCATTTGATTCAGAAGGGATTAATCAACATTTATACTTGAATAGTATTATTTATATTTTATTCACAATATTATTTGATTAAATTAAGCCTATTTTGCATACAACTTTTCAAGTATATGTCTACTGAATAAAATAAAACTATTAACAGGCTTTCATGAGTTATCTCAACAACTGTCACTACTCTTGTTCATATTCATGCAGGCACTGACTTCTCAGCTAGTTGACAATGGTGAAGCTTGATGGTGTGTTTTTCTAAATAATATTCATCTAGTAAAAGATCTGACTCTGACTGATTGTGGTCCTGTTAACCTCTGAAAAAGGGAAATTTGTAATTACCTTGAGATGGAATTATTCATCATGTGTTTGTACTCTGCTTTTATGATACAAGGTTGGCCATGAAAATCAATGAATAAATTGTTGAAATGGTGAAATGGTTTAAAATGAGGAGTCTGTATTGAAATTTCCATTAAAATTCTTAGCCTAACATGTAGCACTGTTCTTTTATGAAGCTCTCAAGCTTTTCAGTTTTTCTTACACAATCTTTTATATCCTGTATTTTCACTGCCAAAGTCTGGCATCTAGTTTGTGAAATTGTGCATTTACAATGTAAAAAATGCAAATTACATTTAAAAAAAAGAGCAATGGAATCCTAAAGAAGTGGTGATCAATTGAAATTACGAAACATAGAAAGACTAATACTATAATTTTTCAAATTCTTTAAATATAAAAGTTCATATTCTATATCAGAAAATATTTATGTAGTTATAAGTAAGGCAAAGGTTTTCTTGTTTAACTTAGAATAATTACAAAAATTAGAGCCAATAATTAAGATTTACTTTAAACATTATTTTAGTTTTTCTCTTATTTATTCTAATATCCTGTTTCTTTCTTTCTTTCTTTTTTTTTTAGGTTTTTTGAGACAGGGTCTCGCTTTGTGGTTCAGGCTGGCTCTGAGCTCAGCCTCCAACTCACATCACAATCCTCCTGCCTCTGCCTCCCGAGTGCTGGGATTACAGGCGTGAGCCACCACGCCCGGCACTGTGGTATGTGGTACTGGTTGCTGCTGCGTGTGGGTCTCCACACCCAGTATTGTTATGTGGTTACCGGGGAATCGAACCCGGGCCCTTGCGCTTGCAAGACAGGCGCCGGAACCACTGAGCTAACTCCCCGGCCCTTTCTTTCTTTTTTTTTTTTAAACAGGCTCTCACTTTGTAGTTCAGGCTGGCCCTGAGCTCAGCCTCAAATTCACAGCAATCCTCATGCCTCTGCCCCTCAAGTGCTAGAATTACAGACGTGAGCCACCACGCCCAACGTGGTGGTATGTGGTACTGATTGCTGGTGGGTGTGAGTCTCCAATGTCCAGCATTGTTGCACATGGTTACCTGGAATCATACCTGAACCCTTGCATTTGCAAGACAGGTACTGGAACCACTGACCCTATTATCCTGTATTTCTTCCTGTTGCATGAATCTCCAGTGAGACTGTTCAAACCCTCAGAAGCCCATAAAGCACTTATAGCAACAAAAGAATGTTTGAAATATTATTTACTGAGACTGTAAAGTTATATATATATATATATATATATGGAATTTATAGTAAATGTTAATACCAATCTGATCAAACTCATCTTTATAAGGCTGAGTCCTATGCATACATATCCATCATCAGAAAGTCTGTCTATATTTTCTATCCCCAGAGTAAATCTTGAGTCTGATTGATTCTCAACACCTCTTTAAATTCCAGCAAAGACCAAGCTGAGCCAGCCAGATACATCTGGAGAACTGAACTGGCTGTTCAAATATTGATTCACTTCTGACTGGCTGGTGTGTAGCTTCTTTGTCTCTGTCTGAGCCTACCACATTGTCCTGAGCAACCACTCTGGGCCGTCCTCTGAGATTTCATATTACTGTCCTTGAAATACAAACTAAAAGGTTAACAGCTCATCCGGCAGGAAGCCTATCAAATGTTAATCCCTGTGACTAGTCAATATCTGTCATAACAGATGCCACATCTACCCTAAACCAATTCAGCAGCCTTCTTGCTAACATTCCTCTCTACTCTTTCCTACAGCAAAGCAAGGTGGCTTTTCTTATTACTAATGTAAATCAGATGATACTGCTTTTTGGTTTAAAGTTTTTTATAGTTTCCTGTTGTACGTAGAATAAATTTTGCTTGGTTTACTTGCTTCTTGATGGTCTCAGTTCTGTCTCCCCCTCTGGCTGTTTGTCCTACAGTACTTATTACTGTGTACCAAGAATTCAGGGCATTCCCAGTTTTCTAAGGCCAAAGCTCTTCTATTCACTAGTCCTTTTTTCTTGACAGTTTGGACCTTCAATTTTCCATTTTCTATGGGTTACCTCACAAAGACTTGTGTGATAATGAAAAATTAACAGGTTTGCCCTCAGCCTAACCTGAACCTGTATCATCACTATTTTCCTGTCCCCTTTCTCTTTGTTTTCACAATCCTTCTCATCTATCTGCCTACTTTTCTTCTGATATACTTTCTTTCTTAGAAAAAAAATAATTCCTCTGAGAGAAGGACTGTTCATGGCTTGTTCCTGATTCTGTCTCCAATATTTATAGTACCACTGCTATAATTTCCTTTCCTTTCACTCAGCTCTTCCTTTCTCTCTGCTTTAACTACCATTCCTCATGACACTACCTTTCCAAATATGCTTTATCCATTAATAGAAAACTCAAACACTATGTTCTTCTATTACAAATCAAGTGGAGGTAGAATTTGCTAGCTTTCATACAGTTGTCCTCACGTTGTCCTATCTGAGGTGACATATGAGAAAAACATGAAATAATGGGGAAAAAATCTGAACTTTCCAGTTAAAGACTTTTTGACAGTCTCATTGCACGCAATCTCTCCTCAATGCATGGCTACCAAAACTCCTCTATTTCTCTTAAGACACCGTATGTGTCACTTGTATTACTTAAAAATTATTTTTTTCCTTTTCGTGGGCTGTAAAGACTTTGACAGATGAACTTTAAACCCAGAAATGAATCCTCATTTCTATTCTCACTAAAGATTCAACCAGAATGAGCTTACTTTTTATTCATTAGCTGACTTTTCTCTCTTTATGATAAACATTAGGTCATGGGACAAAGAAAGTCTTCATATATTTTCAGTTCACTATGAGTTAACTGGTTTATGTTGAAGAACTGTAACAATTTTCCTCAGGATACATTGCTTCTTGCTTAAATGTAGTTATAAACTTGTAGGAAATAAGGTAGAGTAATTCTCTTAAGAGATTCTTTCCAGGGCCTGGAATATAGCTCAGTGGTTCCGGCACCTGTCTTGCAAGTGCAAGGGCCCGGGTTTGATCCCCAGTAACCACATAACAATACTGGGTGTGGAGACTCACCCCAGCAGCAACCAGTACCACATACCACAGTGCTGGGCATGGTGGCTCATGCCTGTAATCCCAGCACTCGGGAGGCAGAGGCAGGAGGATTGCTGTGATGTGAGTTTGCGGCTGAGCTCAGGCCAGCCTGAAGTGAGACCCTGTCTCAAAAAACCTCAAAAAAAAAAAAAATTCTTTCCAGAAGTTTTTAAAATAAAGTTAAATTTTTATAATTACTCAGTGTTCTCTAGTCTCCATGCTCAAGAGTTCATCCAGCTATACAAGTCATATTTATTTTCTAGTAAAAACATTTTTTAGGCAATGAAAGTATTGGCTTCATTGGTTCTCTTCTGTGAGAAATATTTTAATGTTTTAGTAGAAGATAATATAACAGCAAACACATTATTATGTAATTTTTATAAACATTCTCATTTATCACCCAACAATTATTTATAGAATAATAATAGTTTAGTGCCAAACAGTTCTTTAGAGTAGATAACAATGACTAATGTGTAACTATAAATGCCAGGCACTGTTGCAAGTGCTTCCTGAGCAAGAAGTTCATTAATCCTGCCCACAACTCTCTAAATTGCTATCTTTATTTTAAAGATGTGTCAACTGAGACATAGGTTACATAACATGTCCATTGTCACAGGTCTAGTTGCATATACCAGCTAAGTCTGGTCATGTGTGTACAGCAAATCCATTGACTTGTTCTAATACTTGCTTCCTTATTTTTCATTAATATACAGAGGTTTTAACCATATATACTTTATTAAAACATATTTATTGTACATGTTAGTGGGATTTACTGTGATATTACATGCACTCACATATGTGCACTGTAATTCATTCACCAGTTTTCCACCCTCAAGCCCTATACCCCAGAACTCTTCCCAGTCTCTGGTAATCACTTTTGACCTATGATACTTGTCTTTCTTGTTTGGCTTATTTTACCAGCTTATACCAAACTTATTCCATCCAGTTTTCTCCTGATGACATGATTTTACTTAAGACTGAATTATATCCCATTGTGTACATGCATTGCATTTCCTCTAAACAGTCATCTGTTTATGAGCACCAAGGCTGATTTTATATCTCACTCATTGTGAAAAGTGTTGTATTAAATATGAGCATGCAGGTATTTGTGGGTGTGTTATCTTAATTTTCGTTCAGTCTATACCCCAAAGTGGGAGAGCTGAGTCATATGGTTATTTTACTTTTGATTCTTTGAGAACCGTGTATACTGTTTTCCATCATGATTCTACTAGTTCCCATTCTCACTTACAGTATAAAAGAGTTTTATTTTCTCCATATCTGTCACAATACTTGGGAGTTCTGTTTTGTTTTGATTTTGTTTTCAGTAATATCTGTTTTAACCTGGCTGAAGGAAAGTTGAATGTTGTCAAATGCATGTCTCTGATTTACTGATCCTATGATTTTTAACCTTCATTCTGCTCATATGTTGTATCATATTTTCTGATTTTCATATGCTGAGCTGTATTTGCGTTTTGAAATGAAACCAACTTGATCATTGTATATGATCATTTTGATGTTCTTTTGAATTCAATTTACTAATATTTTGTCAAGGATTTTTGTAGCTATGTTCATCAGGGATGTTGATCCACAGTTTTAATTTTTATTGTTTCCTCATTAGATGTCATTACCAGTATAACTCTGACTTCATAGAATGAGAAAGGGATTAGAACTGGAAGGGATCCATGGACTAGTTTGAGAAGTCTTGGTGGTTTTCTTCTTTAAAAGGTTGATAAAACTTATCAGTGAAGTAAACTGGTCTTGCGATTTTCTTTGATGCAAATCTTTTTATTATTGACTCAGTATCACTGTTTATTATTATTATTATTCAGGTTTTCATATTCTCTTGGTAAAATTTTAGTAGGCTAGATGTAACTAGAAATTTGTGTATTTCTTTAGATTTTCCAACTTGTTGGCATATAGCTTTTCAAAATAATTCCTAGTGACCCTATGCATTTCTGTATTTCTGTGATATCAGTTACAGTGTCTCCTTTTTTCACTTTATTTGGTCTTATCTCCCTTTTTGTTATTCTTGCTGATTTTTTACCATTTCAAAATAACAATTTTTTGTTTCACTGACCTCTTGTATCGACTTTTAAACTTTATGTCATTTATTTGTGCTCTAGTCTTTTTATGTCTTTCTTCCACTTGTTTTGGGTTTCTACCATTCCTAATTTTCTAAGTTCTTGAGATACATCATTAAATGGTTCATTTCAGGTCTTTTTTGTTTTAAATGTAGGCACTCCTTGCTGTAAACTTCTCACAAATTTCAGTGTGTTGTGTCTTCATTTTTATTTGTTTCAAGATATTTTAATTTTCTCTTCTGACTTCTGCTGACTTATTTATTCAAAAGTGTGAAATATGCCATCACATTCCTACCTTCCTGTGTATCTGTATAAGCTTGAATGTTTCTCTTATTTTAAATGTATAATTTGATTTTTGTGTGTGTTTGAAAAGGACACAGGACACAATTCTTTTTTAAAAAAAAAAAACTTTTAAAAGACTTGTACATGAGCCTAATGTATATGGTCTGTCCTAGAGAATATTTCACATACCAATGAAAACAATGTATTTTCTCCAAGAACGAGTGCATCATCCTGTAAATATCTGTTAAGTCTACTCTGTGGATGACTCAACTCACATTTATTTATTTTTTATTGTTTTTTGTGGGTGATTTTTCCATTGCCTAGAATGGGTTATTGAAATGCTTCACTATTTCTTTGTATTTATAGTCTATATCTTTTATTCCTAAAACTGCTGGTTTTATAAAGTTAGGTAGTTTGACATTAAGTAAGACTTACAGTCATATTGATGAAATGATCCCTGATCCTTACATATGGTGACATTTTTGTCACTTTGAGTTTTATATTTTATTATACAAGTATGATTATTCCTGCCACTACAGTATTTTATTGGCTCAGAATATAATTTGTCATCCTTTAACTTTCACTACGGTGAAATGGTGGTGAAATGAGTTTCTCGTAGGCAACATGGAGCTGGATACCATATATGTATTGAGACAGTCTGTATCTTTCAACTGAAGAGTTTAGTACATATCCATGTGAGTGCTATTTGTTTCTGTTCAGCCATTTTACCCAGTACAGTAAAATAAATTTGACAGCAATTTCCCTTACATGTAGTTGTACACGTGATTTTTTTTTTTTTTTGCCAATAACAGATAGACATAAGTTTCTATCAGTGGTTTCCTTTTCCAAATTAAAAAAAAAGAATCACAATGAACAACATTTTTTTTTGTCCTATTTGCAGTGTTGCCTTATATCCTAGTCAATTTCTCATTATTTATTGTCAAATAAGAGCTATTTTTTCTGGTAGATCAAGACTTGAAAATGACATTGGAAAGAAAAAGGAGAATTGAAACTTCAATCAATTTAAATCAGTACTCAGAACACTGTTCAGTTCTTCTATACATGCTTCCTTGGGACATCTTTAACACTCTGTCATTGGTGAACACGTGGTGCTAATGTGTACACGCTTTCCACTTCATAGTGGAAAGGAGCTTTTACTGACACCATGGGGACCTATTTGTCACAGAATTTTGTTTCTATTTCTTTGAGAAAGATGAGTAGCTGCGGTGATGTACTTATTATTTCTCTTCAATTGACTTACTTTGATTATTAATTTCATTGATAATAAAGAATCTTTCTTCCCCACTTGTCCTTCTTTATATTATTTTGCTACAATTAAAGATGTGTTTCAGGATTTAGCTCAGTGGTTCCAGCGCCTGTCTTGCAAGTGCAAGCGCTGGGGTTTGATCCCCCTGGTAACCACCTACAATACTGGGTGTGGAGAATCATGCCCAGCAGCAATCAGTACCACATACCACAGTGCCAGGCATGGTGGCTCACAGCTGTAATCCCAGCACTTGTGAGGCAGAGGCAGGAGGATTGCTGTGATGTGAGTTGGAGGCTGAGCTCAGGGCCAGCCTGAACTACAAAGTGAGACCCTGTCTCAAAAAAAAGAGATGTGTTTCAAACACACACATCACCAACTTTAGTAAAATTTGTTTTTCTAAGACTTAAAGTCATACAAGTAAGGTCCTTGGGGCTCTCATATATGTCATTATTATTTTACTGATCCTTTTTCTGGTTTATTTTTATTAGTTTCTAGGAAGTAACAATAAGCTACAATAGTAAACCTATCAATCACCAGCAATATATGTTTAAAACATCTGGTGTTGATGATATTAAATACATAAATATTAATGATGGTGCTGGAATTGCTTCAGACTCCTCAGACACAAAATGACTTTTACAAGTTAGGTTCAGATTCTGAGTCTGAGAATTGTAAGCAAGAGCTTTTTTAATAGGAACAGCACCTATAGACTTAAGTCAGAGTTTCTCAACTTTGATACTACTAATAGTTTGGACCACACAGCTATTGTTGCAAAGCAAGGTCATTTATTATAAGGAGTTTAACATCCTGCCCGACTTTTTCCTACCAGACGCCAGTACCAAGCACTCTTTAGTCCTGCAGTGACAATCAAAATGTTTCTGAACACTACCTAATGTCTTATGGGGAGAGGAGGAGCAAGATCACCTCTAGCTGAAAAGGATGGTTTTGAGGAAGATGTAGAACTGTGATACAGTTAGAATACATTTTTTAAGTCACCTGAGCATTCTGGGGCTGAGATAGACTTTCAGAACTGTCCCAGCTGAGACTTTTGTAAATCTGCCTCAGTGAGTTATTTAATGTAAGTTGCCCCTGGAAAAGGATGGAACTTTGGGCAAAGAAACTCCCTTCAGCAATCCTGAGCCTCACTCAGCAGTGAGCTGTCATGACCTGTAGCCTCAGCACCCAGGGAAATGGCTGTCTCAGTCCTGAAGGGCACTTGGCAGTACTGTTTGACATTGTACATATTACTTCTAAAGCCTTATTAAATACTGCTAAGCATAAAATATTTGTAATGTAAATATTAATAAATAAAATATAAAAATGCTCTTCTTGTTTCTGTGAAAAACTATAACAAAATTTCATTTAAGGAACACAGGGGGGTTCACCATGGTATGTACTATTGACTGGAGAGGGCACACTGTGAGTGACTATGAAAGTCTGTCTCATGAGCTCAGTGGTGGCTCCATGGATATTTGCAAATATAAACATTAATCAGCCTGTATCCTTAGGATCAGACCTTTAAATATGTCATATCTAAGGAGAAAAAGGGCTTCTAAAATTTCCTAGTATAGAACCTGATACTAGTGGTAGTTGGGAAAAAATGAAAAAAAAAATCACCTGAATCTACTTCTAAACCAACACACTGTTAAAAAGCAACACCAGACCAAACCTGTAACTTCAATAAGGAAACTACTCACCCAGAATTCACCAGAAAGTAAGAGCTGTCACATTTGGGATGTTTCCATAAGCAAGATTTTAACTGAGTTCAAACCATCTTCTTCTTCAATATAAAGCCATATCCAGCTGATATATATACTGAATTCTAAAGATACTCTATTATTGTAAAGGGAAAAAAAAGCATTTCCTGGAACAGGCTAATAGCAAGAGCTTGTCAGGAACCTCTATCAATTGAGATGAAGTTTTAAACAAAATTATTGATTTATAGGCAAAACTAAAAAGCATACGTTGGGAGAACATAAAGTAATATTGCCCTTTTGTTCATTTACTATTTAATGAAAGCTTTAAAAATACTAGATTTCATCCTAAGTAGTCTTGATAACACTGAGAGAATGAAAATCACTTTTATGATAAAGTGTCAACTTGGAGAAATTCTATTTATTACACAAAAGTTTTATAAACAAAGGTACAGTGACTTAGAGATTAAGCACGTCATGGATACATTGCAGATTTCATTTCATTGTCCTAGTTAAAATTAGCTTATTTCTTCAAAGTGTCTAGTAATTTATTAATAATGATCCATTGTAATGGTTCTCAAGTTTTTTCAGATGCTAGAGACATGACACTCTTCAGAACACCATGATCATTTCCAAAACTTGGAAATCTTGATATGTAATTCCTTTATGCAAATCAAGAACTTCTTTCCTAACAGATATAAAAACTACTAAAAGTATATTGTAGATGGATATATAATGTAAAGTCAGAATCATTAGTACACTATGTTCTTTTTAAAATGTAAAATGAATTATCGAGTACCTGAGCTGTGGAATCCAAAGCAATGCTCACTGATGACCTCTTTCATCCTACCTTATTGGCGGGTCTCTTTTACGAAATGTCACGCGTGATGTCATTTTATTGCTTCCTAGTTGTAGGCTCAGGTAGTCCTTGATATCTTTTAGCCCTAGTAGTCTGACAGTTACACATGCTTTTTAATTGTATTTCTTAAAATAAAAACGTTGGTCTCTAGATGTCAAGAGTTAAACACAAATATTCGCTCTTTGATGCTGTTTGCATTTAGTGTATGTCTTCTTCAGCTGAGTGTGCCTTCAGTTAATGTTTACCATGAGCTGCTCCAAGAGGGGTGGTCTTTGTTTTGCTTGTACTCATCTTCTATCATTAACCCTCACTCTTCAACTTTAGGGATTTTTAAAGGGCTACAGTCAGGATTTCCTCACATCCTCCAAAGACTGCCAACTCTCATGGTTTTCTTAGGAAGCTTGGGAATTTTTGTTGTTCCTATAAGCTGATCCCAAACATAAGACATCAACTAGACATTCAAAGAGGTCTCATTAAAGATGTGTCAAAAAAATTGCTCCTCCCCACTCACTCTTCACACTTATCATTTGTGCAGCTTTGGGGAAAGAGCTGTTCTGAAAGGCAGGTGTAATCACATGGCTTCTTTACTTCAGAAACTGTGCTAACTCCTCACCTACAGAATGTTATTCAAACTCCACAGAAAATCCTCTTTGATTCTACCTGGGTCACTCTCATTTTGTACTGGAAGAAATGATTTACTCACTTAATTTATTCCCCGCCCTGTGAAAATAAAGAGAGCAGACTTGGTACTCAAGCTGGTTTATGCAGGGCCCAAATTAAAAGTATCTTTTATTTTCCTGATTTTATTTTTGATATTTTATTTGGCACTTGTGGTGAATAAATAAACCATCGCAGAGCAAGAAAACATAATAATAGTCCCTGAACATGAGATCATCCAACATAAATTAATACAAGACAATTATGGATGAAACAGTGTCTTTGTACTTTATTTTATTTTTTAAAATTATCTTTATTGGTACATTATGAATGTACATGATAATTGCATTCAACATTAAGAGTTTGTACCAGAATATGACATGACTTGATTATCACTTTTTCCCTTTTCACCCCGCCCTGCATTCCCCCACCCCCTATATACACAATCTTTGTTTTCTGTTTTTAATAAATATCAAGGGAAGTAGCATCCTAGGCAAAGCCATCTACATCTAGGCCAACAAACACCTTGGAAAAAATTTTCCAGTGATTTTGGCTCTTAATATCAGCTTCTCAAATGTGCACAAACATGAGAACTACTCAAGCCAACCAAGAATATCATTTACCAGTGGTGACTGGGACTCCCTCAGAAACTTCTTGGTCGTTCAGAACTGTTGGACTACATTGGCAGTCATGTCAAATATTTTTCTAGTTCTTAAATTAAATGAAGAACATCTTTTTATAGTTTTTTATAGTTTGTTCTTAATTCTCCTCTGGATCTTACTTATTACACTCTTATGAGTTCTCATGATATTTATTGCAGAATAACTGTGAAACCTAAGTTACACTTCTGAGGGCATATTGCTATGTCTGACGAGGCCAGCCCCTCTGATCTGTGTCAAGCCTTCTTTAAATTACATTTAATTCACTTGAAATATAAGGTCATAAGTTGCTTCACAGCACAGGATATATTTTTTTGGATTCATTAGTTGGGATCAAGGTTAAATATGCAATACCTTGAGATATTTGCTGCAGAGTTCCAAAAATATATATAGGAATTGCCCTTCTGACCTTTTGTTTTATAACCACAAAAAAATCTGTTTAATTGAATTGTTTATGGTGGAGTCTCAAAATTCAAGTGAAAAATTAAGGTAATAATTTCTGTTTTGGATAACAGTAACTCAGAATTGTATCTATTTTCTAGTTTGTGCTATCCATGTGAAATAGCTCTTATTACCAATTGGCTTAACACTTCTATCCATAATTAATCTAAGCACTTTTTAGATAGTGTAATAACACGACTGGTTTTGCATTTATATACATCTCAGGTTTTTTCTGTTTTAAAGTACACATAGTAACAAATTAATAGTCTTATAAACCAATAGGGAACATCAAGTTAGTACTAACTTCATATACATCTTCTATTTTTAAAAAATCATCAGCCTTTATTCCAGTTAGTCAGACATACTCGTTGGATGGCAAGTGCCTTTTTTTTATACCAGAGACTGAGAAGTCAATGAATGTTAGGTGTCAGAGTTTATTTATATTAGAAGTGTTAGAAAGTGGATTACTGCCTAAGAAGAAATGTTTTTCAGATTGAAAGCTTTGATAGTAGTTTACCTAGCACTATGATAAAGTATTTTCTAGAGATCCACAATTCTATTGCTTTTAATTAGGAGATGGCTTTTATTCCTTATAGCAAGTGCCATTTGATATTCACAAACACTAGCCTGTTTTAGTAATGGGAAGAAAAACAATTGCTCTCCTCTTCTACTTTCAGTATATCTATTCTCAGTAGACTGATTTTTCAAGTTTTCCATAAGCTTTTTAAATTTTGGAGCATCTCAAGACTGGATTGATCCTCCTTTTAGCTCAGATGTTGTGTCTTGGTTATTTCCTTGAGGCTTGAGGTTGATACTCCATCTCTATGCTATTGCTCCCCAATTCTTATCTCTAGTCCCAGCTTTCTCCCACATTCCAGCCTCATCTATCTAACTGTCTGACTCAACATCTCCACTTGGATGTCTAATACCACACCAAACTCAAGATGTCCCAAGCTGAAACACTGCTCTTCCCCACTCAGTGATCTCATAATTTGTTTCATCTGCTAGATGTTTCCCCAGGAAACTGTTTGGCTAACTTTATCTACTGAACTCTTTGTTCAAACGTTACGATCTTAATAAATTCTGCACTATAAAGCAAAATTATGTAAGCAATGAAGATTTTAAAATAAAAATA
>PVIR01031140.1:0-19701 GCA_004026965.1 Petromus typicus | reverse complement strand
AACCCCAGTGGCCAGTACTGAGGAACAAGGAAAAGGAGAGAGAATGAGAGATTCTTATCTATCCAGGCCTCACCCTAGCCCCGCCATTCCCCTCCTCCCAGAAGGGACTTTTGGCTTCAGCCCGCACCAGCTCCATGCCGAGGGCCCCACTGCCCAGGGCCGCCTCCACCTCTGTCCACCTCTTCCTCTTGCTCAATATGTGAGGAAACATCCCACCCTAAGAAGGGAAAAGCCTGGACCAGCAAAGATCCATGCTGCAGCCTTGTGGGAGGCCAAGGCAGGAAGACGGAGTAAAAGCATTTTCCAGTTCTGACTTGAGACAATCCTATCTTTACTGGAGAACAGCCTGGTGTTTTTCCATCCACACTTGTGTAGCATGGGAGTGGCCAGGTAGAAGGTGTCCTTGGCCATAAATTAAGGTACAGAGTCCTTTGATGGAATGAATGATGGTCTTTTGGACGTTGATGTGGATGACTCAGGGAGGTTGTCAAGTCCTTTTGAAGGCAATGGGCATCCCGAAGTCTGACACTCCACCTCTACATCTTTTTGAGGGATTATTCTAATTCTAGGGAACCTTGATTGGGTAAAACTGAAAATTTAAAAATAACGAAGGATAATATAAAGTATAAACTGATATTCTCTATAAGTAAGAATTCCTCAATTGAGCAATTACCACATATCTTAAAAAGTCTGACTTTCTTCCACAGTTTTTGGCCTTCAAAAGATCAGCTTTTTCCCTGTATAGTAACTAGTGATGGGGCTTACCCTGCAGGGTTTTGAAAGGATTAACGGGATAGTTCTTGGTTGGCTCCAAAAAACAATAGCTAGCTGGCAATTCTAGTGTACTAGTCACTTCTTATTTATAAATTTCAGTGGTTGTAGTAGTTAGATTTTTGTGGCTGTGTGTGGTACTGGTGACTGAACTCTGAGTCTCAGCATGTGAAGTCCACCCTCTACCACTGGGCTACATACTCAGTCCCTCAGATCGTCATTAGAAAACAGCTCTGAACTAGGCCTTAAAGTTATCTAGGAAAAGTTACACTTTGCCTGGGGGGCATAAAACTAGCTCTATTAAATGTTCTTGAATGAAGTGCTATCTCCACAGGTTTTCTTTTGTGTATTTTTTTCCTCCTACATCAGGTGGAAGCCTTGTTTTCCATTCCACTGAGATAAAATATGGCTTCCAGGTAAGATGCTTTATCTCAGCATAGTTTCTTTCAGGTGTTTAACTGTGCTTCTTGCTTCCTTTAGCATCCGCACCTCAAGCCTTTCTAGAACCTAGGGATGCCGCAGTGGTATCTCCCATCTTTGCAATGTGGTCTGCTCTGGATGGTCTCTCTTTTTCACCTCTCAATTCTGGGTTGGATCCGTGATTGTATTGATCCCTTAGACTGTGTCAGGCCTTTGAGTGCATGTGTGACAAAGGCTAACTGAAGCTCTCTATTTGTCTTCTTTTTCATGCTATGCAGTTTGGGATGGCCTTCAACTCATTTTGTAGCCCTAGTTAGCTTCAAACTTGTGGTAATCTTCCTGCCTCGGCCTCTGAAGGGTTGGCATTTCGGTTTTGTGCTACTATGCTTGGTAGTGCTATGTAACTCCACGTGTCACCCTGTAAGCAACCTAGAGGGAGAAACCTGAAGCAATATAGACAAAAACTGCACCCTATTCTCTGCCCTAGCTGAGTCCTAACCTCCACGTATGTGTATCCACACGGTCTGACCCCTGGCAAGACCAGCAGAAGTCACACCAGTCAGCACAGGTTGCAGAATCATAGGCAAATAAATGTCTCCTGTTTTAAGCTCTTAAATTTTAGGGCATTTTATTCTTTATCAGTAGATAATTGAAACATTAGTGCTCAAGTAAGCTCAGTGGTAGACAGTTTATCTCTTTTGCTCAAGGCCCTGGATTTGGTTCCCAGTACTGTAAAACAAATCAGGTGAACCAATGCCAAATCTTGAGCTATTATGTTGTGTTAGTTCCTTTTCTCTCATTGCTGAGCAAAATAACCAACACTCCAAGTTAAAGGGGAAAAGTTCATAGAACATAGTTAAAGGGGAAAATTCATAGAAGTTTCATTCAGTAATTGGCTGGCTCCAAGGCAGGGTGGCATGGCAGACAGGCCTTTCAGAAGAGAAATAGTTCATGGCAGCCAGAGGCAACAAAAGCCAGAGACCTTAACAGCGTCTTTCTACCCCTTTCACGTTATTCAGCCTACTCAGGGTGGGCGGCACTCCTGCCCTTAATCCTAGTGCTCTGCAGCCTCGCCCCACCAGGAATCAACCACATTCTCCACATCCAGGCACAGAGAGGCTTTGGGGGGACATCCAAACCCAAACCATAACGGACGTGAAATAATTTTCAGTCATACGTCTTTAATTTGTAAGAGGGTGTGAAGACATTATGTTTGATATTTTGAGTCATATTGTTTTCCAGATTTATCAATCATTCTGTATTTTAACTCTATCTTTTCGTGATTATTTTGCAATACAAGACAAGTTATTTGCAAAGTGTTGGTCCCAATGGACATTTTTGAGTTTTTTTGGTAGTACTAGGAATTGCACACAGGGAACCATGACCTATCTTCCCATCCTTTTTATTTTTTGGAGCCCAGGTTAGACCTGAGCTTGTTTCAGCATCCCATGTAGCTGGGCTTATAGGTGTGGGCCACCGTTCATGGCTATTTTGGGAGTTTTTTATGACTGTTTCCTCTGTTTAAATTATTTCGATTAGTACCATTTAGCCTTCATAGAGATGAAATAGTTTTGTAGTTTTTCCTTAGAAATTTGAACTGAATGTGACTTACTAACTTAATAAATTTTCCTTTTTTAATTTGTTTTTTTGAGTAGTAGGAATTGAACCCTGGACTTTGGGTGCGCTGGAGAGGACTCTGCTGCCAAGCTGTACCACTAGCTCCTTCCATTTTAAAGTTTTATAGATATTGTTTAGTCCTACTCCTGAGGGCTACTCATCTGGCAGTGAGCCACGGGCGAGAGGCATCACGAAGAGATGAAATGGTGGAGAAGCCTTTATTGCCAGCACTCTCAGCACTTATATACAGCCCCACTTCCTTGTTCTCAACCGCCCCAAACCAGTCTTATAGGGGGCAGTCCCTGTCTCTCTATTTTCCCTTAGTCACTGTGGCCCGGAGGGGCCCCACTGTGTACGTGCCGCCTTGCACTTCCTTTATGGAGTCGGCGTTGTTTAGCCCCAGGGGACCCCACAAGAAATATGCTTATTAAAAAGATGCATAAGTGATTTATCAACAAACACTAATGGCACTTTATGGTCTCATTTCCCCCAGGTTTCCTTTCTGGTAGAAAAGTCATGTGCAGATGACCTGGTGATGAGCCACAAGTGTGCAGCATGTGCCACCCTCAGGCCGGAGTGTTTCAGACTAGATGTGCCGCTCACACTGCTTGGGAAAAGAAAAGCAAATGTAAATCATGAAAGTGTTGTGCTCTCAAGAAGCTAAGTAAACATCATCATGCAGTAGACTTTCTATCATTGTTTTCTCTATTTATTTTGAGATGAGATCTTGTTTTGTAGCTCAGGCTGGCCTTGAGCTCACTATGTAACCCAGGCAAACCTGGAACTCACAGCAGTCTTCCTGCCTCTGCCTCCAGAGTGCTGCTGTTATGGGCATGAGCCACTGTACTCGGCACTGATTGCTGGTAGGTATGAGTCATCGTGCCTGACATTGTTGTATGTGGTTATTAGGGATCGAACTTGGGATCCTGCACTGGCAAGGCAGGCGCTGGAACCACTGAGCTAAATCCCCTACCCCTCTTTTATTTTTAATTATAGCAAAATATAGGCAACATAAAATTTACCATTTAAACTGTTTTCAATGAACAGCTCAGGGCACTAAGTACATTCACACTGATGCTCAGCCATTATCATCTTCTATCTGTAGAACTCTTTTCATCTTTCCAAACTAAAACCCTGTCCCCATTAAACAGTAATGGGCCCCTCCCCAACCCCTTACAAGTGCCATTTTACTTATGTATGAACATTTCCAAATACAGACTATTGGTCCTCAAGCAATGAGCATATCTCTAGAGAATAAAGAGATTACTGCAGTTATGGAAATGGAAACCACAAAAATATCACATCTAGTGGGATTCAACTCAGGAAATTAGTTACAGGGGTTTAGAAGGCTGAAAGAAGAAATTGACAATGCCAAGGTGAAACAGACATTAGGAGCTATGGCAAAAGGCTGTCACTCTCACATCTTGAAGACTGATGGAAGAAGAGAGTATTACTAGAACCTTGGATTTTACAGAGAGGTTCCCCACGGCTGATCCTAGAACTTCTGAAACAAATGTCAGGAACCCAGTACTTAGCTGAAGAAGAAGTTCCTTTGGGGGAACAGAGAAACTCCTGTCAAGAGAAGACCAAGAGACCTGGAGTCGTAGTTCTCCCTGCTGGTAAGTGTTCAACAAGAGCTAGGGACAGGAAGGAAGTCTCTGGTGCTCTCTTCTGCTCTTCCAGCTTCTTGTACTTTATCAGTGGTAAAAAGAAACCAAACCAAAAAGGTAACGAAAGCCAGAGTGCGAGGGAGTCAGAGATGTGGTTCACAGAGTTCCAGCTTGTGACACAAAGCTGTGTGATGGGTACTCAAAAATTGAAATGCAGGACCAGGGATTTAGCTCAGTGGTTCTGGCACCTGTCTTGCAAGTACAGGGGCCCGGATTCAATCCCTGGTAACCACATACTGTGACTCACACCCAACAGCAATCAGTACCACATACCACAATGCTGGGCATGGTGGCTCATGCCTATAATCCCAGCACTTGGGAGGCAGAGGCAGGAGGATTGCTGTGAGTTCAAGGCTGAGCTCAGGGCCAGCCTTAACTACAAAAGTAAGACCCTGTCTCAAAAAAAGAAAAGAAAAAAAAAATGCAATGCAATTTCATCCACTATGGATGGCACGTGTCTCCCTCAAATTCCTGTGCTACCCAGCCTAAATCGCTAATG
The DNA here is from genome assembly GCA_004026965.1 of Petromus typicus. Classification (NCBI taxonomy): domain Eukaryota; kingdom Metazoa; phylum Chordata; class Mammalia; order Rodentia; family Petromuridae; genus Petromus; species Petromus typicus. The sequence goes on along the minus strand of PVIR01031140.1, from coordinate 14,724 downwards.
GGATGGTATTTAGGCTAGACCTTTGGAAGGTATTTAAATCTTGATGGTGGGGCCCTTCTAAGAAGAAAGCTGTCCCTAGGCATGTGAGGATATGAGAAGGTAGAACTCTGAACACAAGACTAGTGTCTCCCTCATGTGTCAGATCCTTGTGCACCACACTTCCGGTGGGACCTATGTTACTATTTTGGGATCTCAGATGGCAGAATAAACTTTACAATCCAAGACTGCTGCTTGTTAGCGTACAACCCCTAAAACTGACAGTAAGACTCAGTGAGTTAATGGTTCATCCTTGTCCATAGCAGCGTTCCTCTCCACAGGTGAATGTGAATATTCTTTTGTGAGAATGTCCTTAGAGAGACGAAGAGATAAACAAACCACGGAATAGACCCACAATGGAATTCAGCCTGAAAAAGGAAGTAATTCTGTCAGATATGCCATAGCGCAGGAGCCCTGGGGACATTATACTGAAGAAAATAAACTGCCCTCCTTAAATGGCTGAAGGAGTCACGAAATAATGAGTTTACAAGGAAGTAAAATGACAAATTTTGTATTACACATATTTTACCACAATTAAACAAAAAAGAGTTGGGGCTGGGGAGCTCACAGAGTGCTGTGTTGCTGAGCTAAAATGGCTGGCGTTTAGGCAGACTGTACCCATTTTTGGTTTGGCATAGAGAAGGTTTCTTGTAAGGGAAGGAGCACTTGGAGTGGAGCGGATGGTGCTGAGGTCTAGGCAGATACTTGATGCTGGGAAGAGGCCGGGAGGTGCTATTTTAAAGAAAGAAGGCTCTCGCTGAGTGATATTCTGGCAGAACCAGAAAAGCGAGGGCTGGGCAGAGTCCCTGGCACTCCCGTTGCCTTCCCTGGAGGGTTTTGGCTTCCAGAGAGTGGGGTGGAAGTGGATGGAGGTGTGGCCTGAGGCGCAGAGGGTACTGGTGGGGGCAGGAGGGCAGTTAGGGAAGCCTTGTAGGGCAGGGTCTGAGGTGGGGCAGGCAGTTGCAGAGGATGTAATTTTAATGTAGAACCAACAGGAATTTTTTCCCCCTGGGATCACAAATGCGAGAAAGATAAAGAAAAATCAAGGATAGTTGCTAAGGTAGGGTCTGTTTACTGCAAAAATAGAGCTGCCTTCTGAGAGGGGAGAGCCTGAAGGTGAGCTTAGTCTCCGACAGTAGGTTCAGCTCACAGAACAGCATGGTGGAAGTGAAGGCGGGCAAGGGAAGCAGCAGTTTGAGTCAGGGATTGACACCTAGGGATAAGTCCTGGAACGAGTGTGGACATCAGGAGGAAAACTGAGACCCTAGGTCTTCAGGGAGGAAACAACAAGAGGACAGGGAGGGCTGCCTGGGGCACTTGGAGCTTCAGACCTCTGTCTCGTTGGAGAGGACAGTATGTCTGCCCCACCTCACAGGCAGTTAGCAAGCTCACTGAAGTGCTCAGTGCTGGATGTGTGCCTTAGCACCCAGTGCTTGTCTTTCCTCTTCTAACAGAAGCACCGAGGTTGACAGACAGGTGGGGGAACCACTCTAAGAAGCCTGGACATATGACGAGTAAGATGTTTCCCACTGGCTTTGGCTTTGTTGGTCCTTGTCAAGCCTTACACTTGGCAGCTCTCTGGGGCTGGTCCTCTGTACTCAGCTTTCAGAGAAAATTTTTCCTAAGTGACCTGCTACCCCCAGTCCCATCTTTCAAAACCCAGCCAGGTTTGTGTCCCAGTTCTGCAAACACCATTCTCACCTAGGTGCCAAAGTAAATTGGCCAGAGGCTATGTGTTAATAGTTCTAGTGAGTATTTGGTTAACCTTTTCCACCAATCTATAACCAGGAGCCACAGGGCCTATCTCCCCCACCCCCCAAAGTAGCAGCTGCTGAGAATCCTGCTGGTTCTCCATTAGGGGTTGAGGCTGAAGAGAATCAGGAAACAAATATTTCTGCTAAGACCCACCAAAAGACAAAAGATCAACTACATGCTGTGAAGTGGTTTTCACAAGCAACTGATAAAACCATGCTGTTTTCATAATTAAGATATTTGGCACTGAGTAAATGCAAATACAGACTAAATATGCAACTGTCTTACCCTGATTAACAAACTAATAGACCCAGCAACGGGTCCCACATAAGGAAGGATTGTGGTGTGCTTGGTCTGGCCTCGCCTTAGGGCAATATTGTGAGAAATGGTCAATTAGTACAAGAAAAATAACTCTAAGGTAAAGTGCTTTCTGATAGGACTTAAAACATTCTTCCAAAACATACAGATTTAATGAAAAGAGGAAAAATTTAGTGATGATAACACCATCATTGAAAAACAAAGCCTGCTTCTAGGGAAGCAGCCATATTTTCTTTTTTTAACAGGAAGAGAATGTGACAAGGAACTTTAAAAATTCCAGCCTCTGAACTCAGAAGTCAAAAGAGTAAGTAAATTTTTGTAGATTTAACAAATTAATTCAGAATTCTGTTCTTGGCAAAGTTCATTTATTCTGGAATAATAGGTTTCCCAGCCCAGACCCGTCAATTAATTTTGTATAAAACTTATATATTTTTTTTTTTATGAAAGCAAAAAAAAAAAAAAAAAAAAAAACTATGCTCCTAGAACTCCAGAAAACACAGGTAAACAAAAACAAACAAACCAAAACACCCGCTAATTCTGCTCATCTACAAAGTAAGTTTGGTTTGCACCTGGGACAACTTCGGTTACACGATGATGTTGTCCTTTGAAATTTTTTGGTAAGAATTGTTGTCCCGCCAAGTTGAAGGAAAACATCAGTCAGTGCTGTCTGGAAAGCTGCCTTTCTCTCTGAGCCGTGAGTCCTGAGCGAGGCCCCTGGCCGGCATTCCAGAGGCTCCCGGTTCCTAATCAAACTTGGTGCTGGCTTGTCGATATTAACAAAATGACGGACTCCCTGGACCGTCAAAGCTGCGGGTGCGCTGAGAGACAGAGATCCAGGAAGCGGAATACCCTCCACCATCACGCAGACTAGGCACAGACTGGCCCTACAGCTTTTTGGAAAGAGGGATATTTCAGGTGAGACTTGAGAGATAGGTCAGAACCAACCAGACCAAGCACGGAGGGAGAACGAGCTATTGGCATGCCGGTGGTTTTCAGGGCCTTTGACCTTGACATCGAAGCGTATACTTGCTTTGGAGCAGGGGACAGTAATCAGATTTGATCCCTGTGACTAGAAGTGGAGAAGGGCTGAGATCGGTGCTAGCAGACGATGACTCCAGGGAGAAAGTCTCTAGAGTTTTGGAGAGTGGGAAGAGAAAGACAAGGAAGATGGTGGCGTGGTATATCCAGCAGTATAAAGGAGAGGACTGTGTTTGCGGCTTCCTGGAGATACTGCTGTGCCCTCCTCCTGTGAGGAAAGGTGGTCCTGAGGCTGCAGCCCTTCACAAAGTCTCCTGGGGCTTCTCTTCTTCCAGGGACTCACATCCCAAGACGGACTGAGGAGCCGCCCCAGGACCCCGGGCTTGGCAGCCTGCACGGGCGCAGGGCTCACGAGGCTGGCGCTGGAGTTGCGTTTCAGCCTGATTTACTCCACCCGCACTCAGCGGGTACTGTGTAAGGTTACAGGTCGAGTCTCTTCATCTCAAATCCTGGGGACCAGAGTGTTTTACATTTTGGATGTTTTGCACGTTTGGAATGTGAGGATATAATAATATACCTTGGAGATGGATCTAAGTCTACACATGAAATTTATTAGTGTTTTGTACATGTTACGCATAATCTAATGTACTTTTCTCAATAGTCTTTTTTTTTTAGTTTGCCTGTGTTTTGTCTGCCACCTATCAAATGAGACCAAGCATGGAATTTCCAACTGTGGTGTCCTATCAGTGTTCAAAAGTTTTAAATCTTAGATATTCAGGTTAGGGACACTTGACCTGCACTTTCGTTTGTGGCTAGAAATGTCCAACTTCAGGGTAAAGTCAGAGGGAGAAGAGGATTCAAAGTAGGGAGGAGAGGCCAGAGCTAAGTTAATTTATTCATTAAATTTAACTGGGATGTATCGATGTACAAGTGTTGGACGTGTAACTCCTCCCAACATTTTCTCTCTGTTTTTTTGTTTTTTGAGACAGTGTCTCGCTCTGCAGTTCAGGCTGGGCCTGAGCTCACTATGTGGCTCAGGTGAGCCTCGAACCCACAGCAGTCCTCTCGCTCTGCCCTCTGACTGCTGGGATTACAGGCGTGAACAACCACAGCTGGCACTGTTATATGTGGTTACCGAGATCAAACTCAGGTCCTTGTGCTTGCAAGGCAGGTACTGGAACCACTGAGCTAAATCCCTGGCTCCCAATTGTCTTAACAATTTGTTTCTACAAATAATGTTACCAGAATACTTTATATGTAGATTTTGTGCACATTTGAAAACTATGTTCAGCGGAGAAACTGATAGAAGTGGCATTTCTTTTAATGATTTCCTGTGGTTAACATTTTAATGTGAAGCTCACTTATTTATAAAAATTTTATATTGTGGTAAAATATGTATAAAATTAAATTTACTCTTTTTATTGTTACTGAGTGTACAAATCAAGGGCATTAAGTGTTCATGATATTATGCAGTCCTTGGCCCTGTATGTTTTCAGAACTCCTTTTCATCCCCCAAATAGGAACGCTGTACCTATTAAATAACTCCTCACTTCTTTGCTCATCTATTTTTGAGAATCTATTGTATGTTTTAGGTCAGAAGTTTGGGCTTATTGCATTTTTGCTCAATAACAAGAACAAATGACTCTGAAATCTCTGACTTGGTGTTAAGGTGACTGGATAAACATGGCTGTATCCTCACGCCAGGGAAAGAGTTGAGAAAATAAGATGCAGTCACAAAGTGCAGTATGATAAAAACTGAGTGATTTCTGGACCCAGATGAACATCCTTTTGTAGTAATCAAGAGCTACTCAAGCAACCTAAAAATTTCTCATTTAATAATTTAAAATAAATCAAGACCGACTTCTTTGGGATTTTGGAATTCCAATCTAGAAATAAAATATGGAGGAGTTTTCCATTTATGCCAAGAAATACTCAGTGCTAAGTGAGATTTAAGTATGTAAAATGGCACAGGATTTTTTTTTTTTAAGGTTTTTTGAGACAGGGTCTCGCTTTGTGGTTCAGGCTGGCCCTGAGCTCAGCCTCCAACTCATATCACAGCAGTCCTCTTGCCTCTGTCTCCCGAGTGCTGGGATTACAGGAATGAGCCACCATGCCTGGCACTGTGGTATGTGGTATTGATTGCTGCTGGGGTGAGTCTCCACACCCAGTATTGTATGTGGTTTGACCAGGGGATCGAACCTGGGTCCTTGCGCTTGCAAGACAGGGGCCAGAACCACTGAACTAACTCTCCGGCCCCCAGTGGCGCAGCATTTTTAAGGAGTACTGTACTTTAAAATCTTTTTTTTTTAGGTTTTTGGAGACAGGGTCTCGCTTTTGTGGTTCAGGCTGGCCCTGAGCTCAGCCTCAAACTCACATCACAATCCTCCTGCCTCTGCCTCCTGAGTGCTGGGATTACAGGCGTGAGCCACCACGCCCGGCACTGTGGCATGTGGCACTGGTTGCTGCTGGGTGTGGGTCTCCACACCCAGTATTGTTATGTGGTTACCGGAGAATCGAACCCGGGTCCCTGCACCTGTGAGACAGGCGCTGGAACCACTGAGCTAACTCCCCGCCCCTGTACTTTAAAATCTTTTTAGAAAATTATGAGGAAACAATTTTTGCCCTGAAATGACTTCCCAGGGAAGAGAATCATGTTGAAGTTTGCATGAAAGTTTTCTGTTTCTTCCTTGTGGGCCACTCTTAGAAGTCAGAATAACTCAAGAATGGGACACTGAGACTCAGACTGGAATAGTTTGAGTGGTGATAGGGATCCTGGGGTTAAGGTGTGTCTGAAGTGCTTCAAACAATAGCAGTTTGCAGCTCTGCTAATTATTGACCCTTGCCTATCTTCTACTGTTAGAACTACTAAGCAAAGAGGTATTGTATGGAAACTCTGTTTATAACAAGGGGAAGAATTTATGAAGGATTAACTTGCTTTCATCTTTTTACCTTTTAAATAGAACGGTCTCCCAAACTGAATTTAAAGGTGTCTTCTTAAAGGCTTTGAAGTTTCTCTTTGCAAGACCTTTGAATTTATCTAAGCCCTTTACTTGAAAAGCAATAGCTCTTCAAGCAAAAGAGCTCCTTTCTGTCTCCTTTGACCTTATATATTAACAGAAGTTATGCAGAAAAAAAGTGTCTAATAAGGAATGGGGCATAAGCCACACCTTCTAGAGTGTAAGTGAAAGCTATTAGGCTCATGTTTATGACAGCACAATCTTACAATAATTCAAAGGTTTTTTCCTTGTGCATTCTGGAAACATCAAAATCTGAGGACAAGGGTAAGGTTAACAAGGAAAAAGATCCAAATAACGATAGAGCTTTAACATAGTTACAACTTGAAGCTGTTCAAATTCAGTCAAGTGTTGTCTGATGCTGGAGCTTTTTGTTTCATCCTCTGAAAAAATATACAGTGAAATGAAACATGCAAAGCATTGCAAGAGAGCAACAATTGATGACTTTCTACAAGCTACCAGTGGCTACCCTACCTCCAAAAAGATCTTCAGTTAGGAGTACACACGGGGGCGGTCCTAGGGCAGCCTTGATCTGTGGCTAGCTGTACCTTTTAGCAGCTCTCACTCTCTGGGACTCAGTTTCCTTATTTGTTTAAGAGGGAATATTCATGGGGGCAACTCAAAAAGCTACTTCTGCACGTAGTATGGTGGGATTATAGGAAATATGCCTTTTATGTGCTTGCAAAATGCTATATATTAATTTTATTTTATTAAGAAGAAAAGGTAAGGGCTGGGGATTTAGCTCAGTGGTTCCGGCGCCTGTTTTGCAAGCACAAAGGCACAGGTTCAATCCCAGATAACCACATACAATACTGGGTGTGGAGACTCACGCCCAGCAGCAATCAGTACCACATACCACAGTGCCAGGTGTGGTGGCTCACGCCTGCAATCCCAGCACTCGGGAGGCAGAGGCAGGGGGATTGCTGTGATATGAGTTTGAGGCTGAGCTCAGGGCCAGCCTGAACTACAAAGTGAGAGCTTGTCTCAAAAAAACCAAAAAAAAAAAAAAAAAAAAGAAAAAAACAAACAAACAAAAAGAAACTGGGAAACCTACTTACCTTAAACAGAAAGCAATTCTCACATAGCTGCTGGAAGTTACCTCTCCTGAGTGTTCCATTGTTTGGATGTCTGGGTACTTATGTGTGAAGACCGGGTGAATTAAGGAAGTTATTAACTGCTAAGCTTGGGTGCACCTGCTCCTAGGCCTTCCCAGAGTAGGGTCCTCTGTTTTTCAGATTTTCTTTAAAAAATGAAGAAAACTCAAACAACTTTCTTGCAAAGTTTCTTGATTAGAATGGACTCAGGTATCCCAAGAGCAGCATTGGAACTGAAAGTAAAATTCTATATGCAGCCTGCTTATCAACCAAGTGTAAAGCTTTCTTAACTCTGTCCATTCTCCCCAATCCCATATCCATATCCTTATGGATATGATGCATATAGCAATTTTTATACTTTTAACTTAGTGTGTGACTTTAAAAAAATACAGCTCTATATGTTGTAATAATTTTGTATTTACTAACAAGATAGTAGAAAATATTCCTTATATCTCTTACCTCCATTTTTTCCATTATTACTTTCTCTGGGGATATATGTAGAATCCTCACATAAATATATACATAATATACACATGCCTAATACATGTATAAGTATACTATATATCTATCTGCATATAGTTTTTCTTTTTGGCCTTTTAGGGTTACTAAGTCTTCAGCCGCAGATACTTTGCCAGCTATGTAAATCTCAGCTCAAGATGTTGGGGCACACTGAGGAATTTACTGACCTGACATTCCTGAGGAAGTCCCTCTGTATCCTTCTTCGGTCCCAACCAGCTGCCCTTCCTGCCTGAGGGTTCCCCTCCCCTATCTTCTGGACTAGATTTCCTGTTCCTAAAACCAATATTTTCTCTCATCGTTGATCCGCTCATTCATAAACTTTTAAAATAGCTTTCTGAGAAAAAAAATATGGGAAATAAAATTTTGTGTGTCTAAGAATATCTCTATTTTAGCTTTACACTTGGTTGATAAGCAGGCTGCATATAGAATTTTCCTTTCAGTTCCAATGCTGCTCTTGGGATACCTGAGGCCATTCTAATCAAGAAACTTTGCAAGAAATCTGTTTGAGTGTTCTTCATTTTGTAATTGTTGGTAGTTTTCCCTCATCTATATTCTTTTTAATGTTCATGTTTCCATATTTTGTTGTTGTGATATCTTCTCTTGGTTAATAGTAGAGTTTTCTGGAGGGACGATATGTTGCCCTCTCCATAGTCTCTTGTTTCTTCCAAATTACTTTTCTGTTTGTTTTGGCTTCTTCTCTCTCTGTGTAGTGATAGACCATTTCCTTACATGTTTGGTAACTCTGATTGCATGTGCACACAGGGTAGATTAAAAAGTTAAAAAGGGGATTGGAAAAGGACCGCAGACAGGAAGCTGTGAGGCACAAGGTTGTTGCTGTCAAGTGATAGGTCTGCGCTGATGAGTTGAGCAACCTCCGTTATAGTGTTGTCAGGTGTTTCCTCTGAGTAGGTCGTATTCTCTGAAGACTTGTCTCATCTCCTGCCTGGAAGGGGGAGCCTGCTGGCCAGGATTTCCAAAGCCGCGTGGAGGAAGAGGCAGCCTCCTTGACTTGGTCCCTCATTGCACTCATGTAAACCCATCATTAGGTGAGGCGCCTGCATGTGGACAGTGGGCTTTAGCTCTCTTCGGAGAACAGCTGTATTTTGTTTTTGTTTTGCTCCAGTGGAGAAGAGCAATTGAGGCTCTAAGAAGTTGCTTATGTGGACTACCAATAAATCCTCTTTATTTGGGTCCCCCTGTCACCCTATTTTCAGAGGCGCTAATAGGGCGTTTCTGGAGGTTTTGCAGCGTTATGTGAGTCAATTTGATCCTCAACTCTTTTGCATGGTTATGTGGACTTGAGTTTGCTGATTCACTTGTCACTCCTGTGCTTGAGTTTTAGCATCCAGAGTCACTTCTGTTATCTTCTCTTTGTTCCCATCTCTGTGTGTGTGTGTGTGTGTGTGTGTGTGTGTGTATTTCTGCCTGAACATAATCTGTTTCTGTGATTTTGGTGGGGTTTTGGTAGAAGAAAGATTCAATGAAATACATCCAGTGGATACATGCATCCTACCCACTAACTTTGCTGTTGATACTGGACATTATTGCAGTTTGTATTTTCTTCCCTTGCCAGCTTCACTTTCACTCTACTCCTATACTTTATCTCATGTCCCTGTTGTTAGAAGACATTTTACACAGTATTTTTAGACATTATGTTTTTAATAGCAGAACATTTATTAGTACATTTTAGGCATATATAATAATAACATTCATCACAAGTAATTTGCATCTGTACCTGATATATTTCACCAACTATTTTTCAATCAGAATTTCAAAGCACTTATCTGACCAAAATTGTTTTCATCTCTTCATTTTAATGACATAGAAACCAAGAAAAAGAAAGATTCAGTGCTTGTAGAAATTCTATGAAGGCAGAAAGTCAATTGACTCAGTTATATTATCCAACAAATTGACATTCCCAGAACAAATTTATTGCCGTGCTTAAGTACCACATGAGTAGTGCTTTCTGTCAATAGGTTCAGAAGTCAAAAGTGCTTGTAATAAAATAATTGCCTAGGAAAAATGTCTTCAGGCAATTTTTTGGTGAAAACTTACCACATAAGTTCTACAAAGGCAAAAATCTACTGGAGTCTGTTGACTTTTTTTTTTTGTTGTTGTTGTTAGACAGGGTCTCTCTTTGTGATTCAGGCTGGCCCTGAGCTCAGCCTCCAACTCACATCACAGCAATCCTCCTGCCTCTGCCTGCTGAGTCCTGAGGCATGAGCCACCACGCCCTGGCACTGTGGTATGTGGTACTGATTGCTGCTGGGGTGTCTCCATGCCCAGTATTGTTATGGGGATTGAACCTGGGCCTTTGGGCTTGCAAGACAAGTGCCGGAACCACTAAGCTATATCCCCAGCCCTGTTGACTTATATTTTTAACAACACTTTATCTCTGAAAGCAGTAGTGAAATAATAATAAAATAATATTTGAAACACACTGTACAAGACCGGGGATTCAGTTCAGTAGCACCATGCCTGCTTGCCAAGCACAGGGTCCTGGATTTGATCTGATACTGCAAACCAAAACCAAACAAAAACAACAAAAAGAGAGTATTTTACAAGATGTAGCCTTAGTCATTATATCATTAATTTAATATGATTAATATTTATCTAGGATGCAAACTGAAACCTACACAAATATATGTTCTTTGCCACTTGTGACTGCTACTTAATTTTATTGTTAAAATCATTAAATTTATGTAGACTTTATGTCTTCCATTATTTCCTCTTAAAGATTAAAAATCTTTGGAAACTCAGGAAAACTAAAGAAAATAGCACTACAAAAATGGAGTGGTGGCCAGGAATTTAGCTCAGTGGTTCCTGCCTCTCAAGCACAAGGTCCAGAGTTCGATCCCCAGAATAACAAAACAAAGCAAAACAAAACAAAATGAAAAAACCAGAATAGTATATCCTGAAACTGAAGTTCTTCTTTCTGCACTTATTCATAATGGATAATTTAACTTCCTAAAATAAAAGGAAAAACAGAATAAATGAATCTAGACATAAAGAATATAACATTTTTTTGAGTGCCTATTTTATGCTAGGCATTTTCATCTACCTCAATATAGGTCCTGAAGTTATTATGTTGAATTAAATCTTTGCTTTTTTTTGTAAAAATATAAACACAAGAGCCAGAGATTTAGCTCAGTGGTTCCAGTGCCTGCCTTGTAAGCACAAGGTCCTGGGTTCAATTCCTAGTAACTACATACAACAATACCGAGTGTGATGATTCATGCCCACCAACAGTCAGTACCACATACCACATACATGCTGGGCATGGTGGCTCATGCCTGTAATCCCAGCACTTGGGAGGCAGAGGCAGGAGGATTGTTGTGAGTTCAAGGCTCACTTGGGCTACATAGTGAGCTCAGGGCCAGCATGACCTACAAAGCCTGTCTCAAAACAAACAAACAAACAAACAAATACCCTTTAAGGGCTTAAAACTGAGAACTTCATAAGGGTAGCACCAGGAGTTTGCAGTGTGGAATACTATCATGGAAGCTGAGTATCTGTGGAGAATGTGTTCAAAGACTTGCAATAAGTACCTGAATCTGTAACTAGTACTTAACTTTACCCATTTATTTCTGCATCAATTGCTCATCAACTGTGGTAAGACAACAGGTTTTGTCAGGTCCCATTCCCGAGGGCTACTCATCTGGCATCAAACCACGGACGGAAGTCATCATGTGGAGATGAAATGGTGGAGAACCCTTTATTGCCAGAACTCTCAGCACTTATATACAGCCCCACTTCCTTCTCAACCGCCCCAAACCAGCCTTTTAGGGGGCAGTCTCTTGTCTCTCTGTTTTCCTTTAATCACTGTGGCCTGGAGAGGCCCGCTGTGTACGTGCTGCCTTGCACTTCCTTTATGGAGCCGGTGTTGTTTAGCCCCAGGGGACCCCACAAGGTTTCACAAACCAGTTAATACTATAGTCAAGATGCTGAAGCAATGAGTTCATATTTGGAAATAAGAGTACCTCCATCTTTTCATTTTCATAGTAAACATGTATAGGATGGCCATGTATATTGTCTATAGTAGGACTTTAAACTTTTTCTATCCTTCCTCCTTGAATTATTTTTTTCCACTTCTAAGATGAAGCATTAGTGTAACTACTTTAAAAAGAAGATTGTCATCACCTACACTTTTCAGGTGATGCTGATAGAACAGATCATTTTTGTTTTAGTGAGAGTTCTTAGTTCTATGCACTATATTATTATACACTATATAAATTATACACTATATATATATATTATACACCATATGTATATTATGCACTATATTATTTCTGGCTTTAAATCCTGCAGTGTCACCGCATGGTACTAGAAGTAATGTGCTCTTTGGTATGTAGGTCATGGTGCATCTTTTCCTCCTATATGAATGTCCTATTTCTTTCGGCATCTTCTTCCAGTGAGCTTGGATTTTCTGAGTTGAAGACTTGACCTGGAGGACATCTTTTCTCATTACCCAACTCCTTCAACTCTGCAAGAAATGTGGCAATGGCTTCTCTAACCTCATCTATAATTTTATATTCCTTGGCCCAAACCTGAATCTGTGTAACTGTCCCTTTTTGTGCAGCAAATAGTTTGGGGTCACTGGTGTTAGGACATCATTTGCTGGAGTGTTTGAAATCAGTGCTTTATGACACAACTTCTTGCCATTAGTTAGAACACATTTTCTGTTTATCCGTCTCCTCCACATTTAGTGTCTTTATCATCTTAACTCAATACTTCAGCACTGTGATTCTAACTTTCACAGTTTGAGGCACCAGTGAAACTAGCTTGAGTTTTTTTCCTTCTTCACAGTTTTAAGGACATACTTGTTTTTGCTGCAGATCTCAGCAAGCTCAGCATACAAAGTTTTTTTTAAAAAAATCTTTGTTGGGCCGGGGAGTTAGCTCAGTGGTTCCGGCGCCTGTCTCGCAAGCGCAAGGACCCGGGTTCGATTCCCCGGTAACCACATAACAATACTGGGTGTGGAGACCCACACCCAGCAGCAACCAGTACCACATACCACAATGCCGGGCGTGGTGGCTCACGCCTGTAATACCAGCACTTGGGAGGCAGAGGCAGGAGGATTGTGATGTGAGTTTGAGGCTGAGCTCAGGGCCAGCCTGAACCACAAAGCAAGACCCTGTCTCCAAAAAAAAAAAAAAAAAAAAAAAAAAAACCTTTGTTAAGTCAAAAACTTTCAACTTTTCATTTGAGGAAACACTACAGCTTCTCTTTGGCACATGCTAATTGTTGACATTAATATTTTTTTACTTTGGGGCTATTACTAAGTAAAATAATGGTTACCTGAACACAACACTATGATACTGTAACAGTTGATATGACAACTAAGGTAGCTACTAAATAGCCAGAAAGCAGGGGGCACACAGTGTGGAGATGCTGAACAAAGGAAGGATTCAGGTCTTTACGTCGATAGGCAGAATGAACCTTCTTGATATTTGCAAATAAACTGATATTTGCACAATGCTCTCTTAGGCTTGCTGTGTAGACTACATATATGCAGTTGCTCCTCATTATTTGCAGACTCTGTAGCTACAAATTCTCATCTTTGCTAAAATTTGTCACTCCAAGATTGATACTTTGTGTGCTTTTGTAGTTGCTTGTAGATTTGCATGAAGGAGAGAGAAATTTAAGTTGCCAACTGCCCTGAGGTTGTACATGGTGATGCTCTGCTTTTTTGTTTCAGCTTTCCTACCACAGACAAGCATTCTTTTTGTGATTTTACTTAGTACTACACTGTTTTGCATTTTTGTACTTTCTCTTGGGGATGTTGCTGCTTAGAATGGCGTCCGAATATGATGTTAAAACCCAAGAAGACTAACTATGACTTATGGAGAAAACATGTTATATAAGCTTGACTTAGACTAGTGCTGCACTGCTATTGGCTCTAAATTCAATGTTAATGAATCAACAGGATATACTAAATAGGATCTTCAGTCAGAAATACACGTGTTAGAGTTTGGACCTGGAAGGTTTTCCCAAAGACTCACATGTTCAGAGGTTGGCTTTTGGAAGGTGCTGCACGAATCAGTAGATTAAACCTTTGATGTATCCATAGCTGATTTGTCCATAGCTTGGCTTCAATGAGCAAAACTAAGAGGAAGTGCATCAAGAGCAGGTGGCCTTGGACAGCAGTGGTTTACATAATTGTGTGCTGTCTTTGAGGTTGGCTGCCATGATACAATTTCAGGGTTAGAACAGTAGACTGATGTGGTAATTGTAAATAACACTTTGAAGAGGTGGACCTGGTGGGAAGAGATGGGTCCCTGGAAAGGTGTATCTCCCTACTGGACTCCTTGCCTCAGTCTGTTTTGTGGTTGCAGTGTGTGAGCACCTTCTTGTCTGCCGTGCTGTTTCTCTCTTGGTGCTGGGTCACAGTGCACTGAAATCTCCGAAAACACGAGCCAAAATAAACTCTCTCCTATGAATTTATTGGTATCTGGCAGTTAGTTTCAGTAATGAGGAAAATGACTAAGACAACACATAACATAAGGTTGTGGATCAACAGCAGACAAAAATTCTGGGTGGGGCTCTCAGAAGTCTAATATTGTCTTTTGCCTGGAGGGGAATCACTAACACCATGTTTCATGTAATTTCATACCACACAATCACTGAAATAGCAAGAACTGCCACACTATATCACATATATGTACTGAAAATAATGTTACACACACAAGATAGATGTGATAAACACTGATATAATCAAGGAAACTCTATCTAATTGCCAAGATAAAACATAAACAAATGAAAACAATATCAGTGGAGGCAGGCAAGTGGCAATTTATAGAGATCAACTAAAATGAACTGGCAACAAAATGAAGAATGAGCTAGTCTACTGAGTTAATCTTAGTGTTCAAGTAAAACACTTAGCTGCTCCTCTTCTAAGAAGAACATCACCACACCCACTGTTTAGCTACTTTCTACTTATTTTTTAGGACAAAAACAGATAAACAGATCTAAGTTAATTTCATATAATACTTACAGAGTAACTACCTTATTTT
>PVIR01031139.1:0-19501 GCA_004026965.1 Petromus typicus | reverse complement strand
TCCATTCCTGACTTCAGTGCTCCCTGGATCCCCACACCGCGAGCGGTCCGTGCCACCCCATCATGTAACCTTCCCCAGAATCTACAGTGTTTTGCCCATATCCATTCATTTGGCCACAGTGATAAAGGGGAGCAAGTCTAGCTCTGTCAGGAAGTGCAGATGACTTACTCAGACTTACAATTTACTTATTGGATTTACGGATGTCTGCCTTGCCTTGCAGGATCCACTACTAGGATTATTGCAGACATCTGCCCCGCCCTGAGGGATTTTAAACTACAAGAATTACTGCAATAGGATTACTGGCCTTAAGACTTACTAGCTGGGACTTACTGATTTGGATTTAAGGATGTCTGCCTTGCCCTATGGGATCTTCAACTACAGGGATTAGTGGATGAGTCTTTGGGGTGTGAAAACTTGGTACCAAATAAAGTTGCAGTGAGCTCAGGGTATTGGACTTTCAACTGCTGCTGCTCAGTGTAGCAGAAGTTCACCCCAGGCTCTGCCTTTTCCTCAAGGTTCCAACTTTGTTGTTTGTTAATCCTTTTGTTATGAGATTCATGGGGCACGGGAGCTTGCCACAAGGGTTCTGGCTGTGTCCTCTTACCCTGTCACCCCCATAGATCCCATCTTGTTAGATACCTGAAACATGAGATCGTGTTCTCTAAAACTGAAGAATGAATTTAAGGAAAAACAGAGGTTAAGAATAGGAAATTTTTATCAAGAAAGAATGCTTCTGCCTAAGAAGGGGGAACCCAGAAAGATGGGTGACCCACCTCACTTTTCAGAGAGCTTTTATGGAAAAAAGCCATGTGGTAAGGCAGGTTAAAGGTGGAACAAAACTACAGTCAACTAGTAACATTGCAAATACAGTGGTTTAAGTACCATTGGTACAATGAGAAATCACAAAATGGACAAAACCATGATTAGCCAAAAAGATTACAACAAGTATAATTGCGTAGGTTATATTGACTAGGTGAGGATCCAGTTAGAAATCAAGTCGCACAGTAAGCATATAAAGATTTTCAGTTAGGAGACTTTTCCAAGTGGTTTGGGGTCTTGGCCTTCCACCCTGGGGGATTTGCAATCACTGTGTTCCTAGGGAGAGAGTGAATCAAGATCTTGACCCTCCATCCCAGGAGGAGGCTGAGGTCTATCAATCACTGCTATTTGGGAGGGATAGTTTTCTCCTTTGATCACGCTGTCCTTTAGTGAAGGTCTCATTTCTTTCAAGCTTTTTGAGAGCTGGTTCTGTCTGCCTACCACATGTCTAACTAGCTTTTCTACATATAATAACAGGAGGTGACTATGATATGTTCTTTGTTCTGTTTGTTTGGCAATGCAGGGATTGAATCCAGGGTCTCACCCATGCTAAGCACTCTAGCATTAAGTTATACTCTTCAACCTTTTATTTTTTATTTTGAGACAAGATGTCAGTAAGTCCCTCACATTGACCTCAAACTTGTGATCCTCCTGCCTTAGTCTCCAGAGTAGTTGAGATTACAGGCGTGAACCACAATGCCCAACTCTGTTATGTGCTTTTGATAAACTTTCCATCTCCCCAAAAGTGTGGCCATCTCTGTATAGAAGCTAAAGAAATATAAATATTTGCTTTTTTCTCACACTTCTGAGATTGCTACAAGTGGTTTGCTTAGAGGACATTCTCAGTGAGTATTTCTTAATTGGCTGAATGGAAATAAGTTTTAACTACTAGTTGCATTACAATTTGAGGCAAATGACCACTAAATGTCCCTTTCCTCAGTGATCTGTCTCATCGTCACCAGGACAAACTTTCCTATTGTTATAGACAGTAAGTTAGGTAGAAATACTACAGGCAATGAGACAGAACTATGACCTTGGAGGAGTCAGTGCAGAAGATGAGAACGCATCAAAAACTGGCTGGAGGTACATCTGAAGATGAAATGACCAAAGTTACATCCTTCCCTAAGGAAGCTTGAGATTATTGGTACCATCCTTTGCAGATTCTCCTTATAAGTAAAGCATCATCTCATTAAGGGTAGGCCATCTTCTTCTATACACTGAGACTAAGACTAATACTACTAAGACTAAAGACAAGCCTAAAATTATACATTATAGACCAAGGTTACTGATGTCATTCATAGTCTTTGCTACTACTGGATCAATATTAGCTAAGTAGCTATACTTGCAATTGTATTGGTTAATTATGATTTGATTAATCTTGTACCGATCTATAAAACTTCCTTAGAAAAATGGCCTCATTGGCAACCCATTTTCCCAGGTCCCTTCTGACTCTCAATACATTTCCTACTCTTAACCTCTGTTGCTCCTCAGAATTCTTTCTTTGATTTTGGGAAACAGCAAATTAACATTTAGATGGTTGGGACTTATATTATTTCCCTTATATCACTATTCTTCAATGAAAACCATATATAGTCATATTGTATTCACACATGTGCTCTAGTTTAAAAAACTATTTTGTCACAATCAGAGACAAAGCTCCCCAATGCCTTCAGGACAAAAATTTAGCCTCTGACCAGCATTTCAAAGGACCTTTGGTATGTTGATCCTAATGTGTATTTTCACAGTATCATATCTTCAAACCAAAGTGGGTCACCTGTCATTCTTTCAGGATGCTCTTAATTTTCCCTTCTCCAGCCTGTACTCATTCTTGTTCTTGCTGCCTAAAATAAAATTCTTCCATCTGCATTGATCAAAATTACTCTAACACTACAGTCTATATTGGAGTCAGGCAAAAATTCAATAGTTCTTGCATATATGCACATCTATCTTTATTGAGCATATATGAGACACAATACTTCATGCTTACACTATGGTTGTGAAGAGACAGAGGTAGCTTCCTGCTCTCTCAACCACTCCTTCTCCTACTAACTGAAATCCCTACACCAGGAACTTCTATCAGGGTTTCTATTTCTTGTTTTCCAAATGTTTACCAAGTGGTGGGTCATTTGGCCAACAAGAATGCGTTGCCTTTAAACACGGTTTCACAGTTGAGAGATAGGTACTCATTTGTTGTCTCATTTTGTCCTAACTCAAAGGTTAGTAAAGATATGCCTGTTTTCCTTTTATAAAAGAGGGAACTAAATGCAGAGAAGTTAACCTACTTAGGCTTTTGTCAGACCAAGAATGAGGGGTCTGGCCTTCTTCCTATGCTTTCTCTAATTTCACTAACTTTTTAAAATACAAATGAACCAGATGTGGTGGCACATACTTCTAATCCCAGCACCTGGAAGGCTGAGGCAGGAAGATCACAGCAAGTTGGAGATCAGCCTCAGCTACACAGTAGAGTTCAAGGCCATCTGAATTACATGGGGAGACTGTCTCAAAAAAAAAAAAAGCAAACAAACAAATATGTAACAAATGAAACTTAATATATAACAATGAGGTAGTCTATATGTCTCAGAAATGTAGAAGGGTTTTGAAAGTTTCCATCATTAAGAAATGGTTATGGTTTGAGGATATGAATATATTTAATCTGATTTAAACATTACACATTATATGCATGGTTTTCTATTAATATGTGCCTCTTCTATATTTCCTGTATCATTTATTTTTTGAAGTTATGAAAGAAAAGTTAATATGTGCCAGGGATTGAGTTCAGGGGTATTGTATCTGCCTCATAAACCCAAGGTTCTGAGTACAATCCCTGATACAAAAAAAAAAAGGAAGAAAATGTAGAGGAAAGATAAACATTATTAGCTCTCTAAAAGCAAAACATTTAAGTTCAGTAGTATCAGATATCAGAGATTTACTCCAAATCAAGTGCAACTAATACTATTGGAAAGTTAAACTCTATTTTACTTCTTGCACAGAAATAATATAAAGTAAATATCAATGGCCTAGTGGAAAATAAAGTATTTAACAAAATTTGTCAGTTCTGTTTTTGGTAATTTAGGCCTTATTTTATAAATAAAAGTTAAGGGCCAGGGATTTAGCTCAGTGGTTCTGGCGCCTGTCTTGCAAACGCAAGGGCCTGGGTTCGATCCCCAGTTAACCATATACAATACTGGGCTTGGAGACTCACGCCCAGCAGCAATCAGTACCACATATCTCAGTGCTGGGCGTGGTGACTCACACCTGTAATCCCAGCACATGGAGGCAAAGGTAGGAGGATTACTGTGATGTGAGTTTGAGGCTGAGCTCAGGGCCAGCCTGAACCACAGAGTGAGACCCTGTCTCAAAAAATAAATAAATAAATAAATAAATAAATAAATAAATAAATAAAAGTTAAACAACTAGTATTATAATTTAAGCCATTAAAATTTTAAAATCTTAGTAATTATTCTGCATTTCTTGTTTGTCTCTTCTGTAACTCAGCATTTCAAAAAACTTGGGTGGGCCGGGGAGTTAGCTCAGTGGTTCCGGCGCCTGTCTTGCAAGCGCAAGGGCCCGGGTTCGATCCCTGGTAACCACATACCTATACTGGGTGTGGAGACTCACGCCCAGCAGCAATCAGTACCACATACCACAGTGCCGGGCGTGGTGGCTCACGCCTGTAATCCCAGCACTTGGGAGGCAGAGGCAGGAGGATTGCTGTGATGTGAGTTGGAGGCTGAGCTCAGGGCCAGCCTGAACCACAAAGCGAGACCCTGTCTCAAAAAACCTAAAAAAACAAACAAACAAACAAAAAAAACTTGGGAGGGAGGAAAGAAGAAAAATCACTAAGTCACAAATTCTAACATACAATTCTTAGCTGGAAATGTCCCCTTTCAGTTTATCAGATACAAAATTTTATATTATTACAATTAAAATTCTCATAGCCTGCCTTCATTTTTCTTGATGTCCTATTTATACTTTTCTGTGTTGCCTCATAGTCTGGAAATAGAACAGGTCATGGAATTCAAAATCCAGGCTCAGTGACCTAGCAGCTGTATGCAAAAGCAGACTCAGCCTTCGTGGGGCCCAGAGCATTTGTAACTGGAGGCCCCTCTTTAATACCACAAAATTAAGAACAACTGATTGTTGCTTTGGAATACAAAAGGAAATCACAACACATTTCTGAAGGGTTACACATTTTAATATTCGCTTTAGACAGCTTGCCTGAAATGCTCACATAGACATTTGTTATAGATTGCAATGTGATTTCCTTTCTTACATCTCATAAAATGCCCTGTCCTCCCAGGAACCCATACAAATGACAGCCCTCACATTTGACTTTTATTAACAAATATAAATTTGCCCCATAGGTAGGTTGAATAACTTCATTGGTCTTCAATTTGCTTGTCTGTGAAATGGAACCATTATATCTACCTGCAAAAGTTCTGCTCTTACAGCAGATGGAAACAGGCAGGACCTGGAGTGGAAAGCACAGAGCTCCAGGCCAAAATTTACTCCCCTAAAGCCAATGTCAGGAGGGGTACACAAGAGGTACTTAGCGGTCCTATGGCTCCTTGGAAATATGAACTCCTTTTCAATTTATCATTGTCTTTTTTACAATGAAAGGAAGCAATCTATGCCTTCCTTTCTTGTGTCATTCATAATGGATTATTAGAATAATGGATTTTATGGGTTTTTTTATAAAACCTTTTTCTAGCCATTTACAGCCAAAATAAGAATTAGGTAAAACAACTTTATGTAGGTCTAACCCTTAATTACTCCTTCAGAAAACAATGCCTAATAAAATCTGCTTTTTTCCCACCCCTTTCTGGGGGCACTGAAGCAATTAAAAAAAGAGGTTAAAGGACTCAGATTCAACGACTTTAGCCCAAAGGCAGACGGGCTGTTCATCACTTTGTAATCGTTTCTAATTTGGAGCAGTCTTGAATGAATTTCGTGCCCAAGCTGCTCTGCATATGGAACAAAAGCCTAGAGATGTGTGTTTTATGCCCCACTGAAGGCGGACACTCCTAGGCTGGCCTCTCGGGTGGCCTGCAGGCATTGGAGTGACTCGGCACCCTTTAGTGATTTGACTTTTACAAATCACTGCAGGGAAATCCAGCTCAGGCAACACAGATTCCTTCCTACCACCGAGACAGCATCACTGTCCTATCTTGTAAATAACCCAAGCGTTTCTATTAGTTATTTCCTGTTTTTGCTTCCTCACCAAGAAAGACACTCTTTCTTATGGTGACTTTTCTAAAAGCAGTGAAAATTCAGAACATGATCACTGAAAGTCATCCCTAAGGCAATTATTTCCCAGTTTACAATATAGACAATTTGCATGTTACGTGATATTTTCTCACTTTGAAATATAATGCACAAGCTTCAAAAAGTTGCTAAGATCCTAAACAGGGAAATGACTCAGGATATCACACTCCCTTTTGAACTATGAAACTTGTTCCAATCCTGTATTTCTAGAAGAAATCATTCTGCATGCGCTTACAATGACAGTACCTCAGCCCGAGAGTTAACCTTACCTTAGATCATGAGGACAGCAGGAACAGAGGGAAGATCTGAGAGATGAGTAGGAAAGATGCACCCCAAAATGAAGCATTGTCTCACAAGCACATTAGGGGTCACAAGGCAGAAGAATGGGGCCATAAACAACCTTGGAGAGGTGGAGAGAAGCAGCAAGTGACAAACTAATTACTTTTATGTATTTACATACTGGGGATCAAACTGAGGACCTTGCACTCGTGAGGGAGGCACCAGAACCCCTAAGCCTAAACTAATTCCCCAGCCTCAACTACTTAATTTTAGAGAGGACAGTGAGGTACAGCTATAATTTGCTTTGATTTCTCTGTCTCAATCTTCTGTTTTCTCTTACTCATACCAAAAAAAAAAAAAAAAAAGAGGGCACTGTATGTTTCAAATACTGGAAGATAGTTGGATATATATAAGCAAGTTTTCTTAAATACTTCAATGTCTAAAAATTGTGCATTCTTTAAGAGAATAATTGAGTTCATATTTTAAACTAACTTTTTAAAATAGAGAAAAATATCTGCTTTATCAACTCTTGATGATATGGTAAACCTTATGATTTTCCTCTTAAGTTATTTGAACCACCTATTTATGCCCCAGCCAAAAGCATGAGAATTTTTTTTTTTTTTTAAGACAGGGTCTTTCGCTTTATAGTTCAGGTTGGCCCTGAGCTCAGCCTCAAACTCACATCACAGTAATCCTCCTGCCTCTGCCTCCTGAGTGCTGGGATTACAGGTGTGAGCCACTTCCCCCAGCACTGTGGTATGTGGTACTGATTGCTGCTGGGTTGAGTCGCCACTCCCAGTATTGTATGTGGTTTCCGGGGATTGAACCCAGATCCTTGCATTGCAACCCAGGAGCCGGAACCACTGAGCTAAATCTCCAGCACCTGAGCATGAGAAATTTAGACTAAACTATCCTGCTATTCTTCCCAAAGATCAGCCCAATTTTCTACTTTACATCTTGAATTTTTGCTTCTGTGTTCTTCAAACATTAGGCTGACCTCATTATTTTTGTTTTAACACCAGTGTAGCTTTATGAATAGTGATTCTTAATAAGGAGAACATGTTCCACATAAGGCCTGGGGATAACGCTTCCCACATACGTGTATGTCTATTCACTGATTAAATTAGTCAATGATACAGAAACTCTCCACCATGGTCTAAAAAGTTAAAAATAAAACTAATGTAATTTAGGAAAATGAACTAGACAAAATCCACCTTAGTAGAACATTCTGGATAGCTCTTTTCACTGATTAGAATTTGTGAATGTTATACAGGATGTTATATTTACTCCATTATTCAGAATTTGTCCATGGGCCACAATTTGCCAAAATTGCAGTGATTCCATGATAGCCTGATAGAGGAGTCTGAATAATGACCATATCGATGATATCGGCAGCTGACTCCAAGAACCTGTGAACATATTACTTCACATGGTACAAGGGCATTTAGCAGATGTGATTAAGGGTCTGGAGGTGGGGAAATTATCTTGGATTATCTGGGCAGCCTCAATATAATCATAAGTCTTTTGAGAGGGAGATTTGACTACAGAAGAGAAATGCCAAAATTATGTTCAAGGCGTAATAGAAAAATATAGTGGATGTTTCCATTTTTAAACATTCATTACAATAAGATATGTTGTCTCTGATCCTCTTGGGATATTCCCCTTATTTTAAATGCATTTATCTCAGCACTCCTGACACTTTTGGAAGCAGTTCTAGAAGTTTTCTTTCATGGAAGTCTTTATAAATTATGATAAAAATATAGTGAATATTGCTACTGACTATATCAAACAGAAAAGGCAAACTCATAAAGATATTACAGTACGGCATTCTTTTTCCCCTCATTATTTACCCCTACACCCTCTTTCCATTTAAATATTTTCTATTTCACAATATCAATTATATATATTAAACTCATTTACAACTTCATTTTCTCATACCAGAGAAAAGATAGTAATAAAGAAAAAAGGAAAGATTTAAATTTTTAAAAAAATATTACAGTGTGTTCTCATCCACCTTATTCAGAGATCTTGCACTAAGAAAAGTCTGGCTTTTCCCAAAAGTCAAAATGACTATAAAAGGTAAACATGTTGAGTCAGTTCAGAATATTAACTCAGCCCTCACAACCCAAAGACAGTCACAAAAAAAGACTTCAGAACTGTTTCAGAAAATGGCAAGAACAAAGGCAAAAATGTGCTTACACCAGAAGGGAGCCTTTTGGGAATGATGAACCCCAATATGTCTCTTACTGCAAAAAGTGTTTTTATTTAAACACACATTCATGTTTTTCAATGACACCACGTATGTAGTGTTAGCCATGACCAAGGAGATGGATCTTCCTACAACAATGAAGTCATGCTCGTTCCTTGATTTTAATCCATTATAACTGACTTCAACTCTTGGCATACAGATTGCGAGGTAACATGGGCTGAAGATTTAGCTCAGTGATTCCGGCGCCTGTCTTGCAATCGCAGGGACCCAGGTTTGATCCCCAGTAACCACAAACTATACTGGGAGTGGAGACTCACGCCCAGCAGCAACCAGTACCACATACCACAGTGCCGGGCGTGGTGGCTCACGCCTGTAATCCCAGCACTCGGGAGGCAGAGGCAGGAGGATTGCTGTGATGTGAGTTGGAGGCTGAGCTCGGGCCAGCCTGAACTACAAAGTGAGACTCTATCTCAAAAAAAAAAAAAACAGATTGCAAGGTAACAAATTTATGCTATTTTAGGACATTAGATGTATGGTGGTTTGTTACAGCAGTAATAAGAAACTAATACAGAACATGATAGTGTAGTTTTTCATTTGAAAGAAAGATATCTAAGATCTTACTTTAAGTTTTTGTGATGCAAAATAATTTAGTACAGAGTTTTGAGTAAAATAAGTAGATTTTTCTAAAGCAAAAATGACAAAATGATGGAGTAGAGCCAGATGGACAATAAATAAACTAAGCTAGAAGTTAAAAGTGACTAAACAATATCCATACATAGAATCACAGTATCCAATGTATATTCTTTGCTTATTTCATCATATGTGAAGAAATAATTTATACCACAACTGTCATTATATGCCTTTCAAGTTATTTGTGTTCTTTTTTAAAATTTGAGACAGGGTCTTGCTTTGTAGTTCAGGCTGGTCCTGAACTCATCCTTAAACTCAGCAATCCTCCTGCCTCTGCCTCCCGAGTGCTGGGATTACAGATGTGAGTCACCATGCCCAGCACTGTGGTATGTGGTACAGATTGCTAGTAGACATGGGTCTCCCTGCCTGGCATTGCAGTATGTGGTTACCAGGGATTGAACCTGGGCCCTTGCACTCACAAGACAGGTGCTGGAACCACTGGGCTAAACCCTCGACCCTATTTGTGCTCTTTTAATAAATTTGACAGTCTGATTAGACTTAAATTCAAAACTATTATAAGAACATTTTGTAGATGTTTACAGAAGAAAGTTTTATAAGAAATACCCATAGCTGGTAATTACAGGCCAGGAAGACAAAGGACTTGTCCTTCTCCCAACACTCCCCAACCGGATGCCAGGGTACTCTAGCGCTCCTGAAAATTAGTGAGGTGCAGAGGTCATTTCCAGATATGCAGCTGTGGCCTCTGATCTTAGAATGCTCTGTCCCAGCAGATACACTAGAAGAGCAACAAAGGCATACATAAAATGATTTTAGCAGAAGACGAACAAAATAGAAACAATGACAATCACAAGTGAGAGATAAGAAGAAGCAGTGGGTATCACCATGCATCCCTCCTGGGCTTCAGCCTGTGGCTCTGTGTCTGGCGGACGGGGAAAGTGGACATTAATTAGCACAAAAACATCATTATGGACCTAGCAGAGGCCTGAACTCATGCTTGCAAATGTAGAATGAGTCCTCAGTACTGCTTGGCAGTTCCACTGTTTCCTAATCAAATTCTTTCTCTTTCTTTTTAAAGACTATTTCAAAATTCTTTCCTTTCCTGAGATCACTCACCATGCCTCCCACAGCAGTTCCTGCTTTTCCTCTCAGCAGATGACTATGCTCCATATTCCACGAACATGCTCACATTAAGGAACGCTCTTGATGTCCTCACACGGCCGAGCCCTGTGCACTGGGCAGCCCACCTGCCATTGTGAACCCAGAGCCATAATGATCTAGTCTTGGGATAACAGGAACCCTTCTCTCCCCAATATTTAGCAGAGACCTTCATTGAAACTGGACTGCAGCCTAAAATGTACTTCTCCCAAACATGTTTTATTTACCTATGTAGAAATATAGTTAGGAAAAATGGGCCCAGTATATGCTGGAGAGTAATGCAATGTTTCTTCTGTTACCCAACTTAGGCTTATTTTTAAAACTTATGATTGAATAATGTACTTATTATAGAAAAGTGTACCTATCTTTAATAGTAAGGCTTGATAGGAGAGTTTGAATTTTCAAACTGCGAATATAACCACGAAATCAGCACCGAAAGCAAGAAAAGGAGCTTTACAGCAACCTAGAAACGCCCTCCTGCTCCTCAACAGTCCTCCCACGCAGCGTGACTATTCTAACTTCTAAGAGCATACATCAGCTTTGCCTGTTTTTGTATTTTTATACACATGGAATCATACACTTCACAATCTTTTGTGGCCAATGCTTAAACATCAGCTCAAACATCCAATGACCAAATCCTAATATCAGCATTTTATTGGGAGTCCAGACAAACTTCTTAACCTAAACCTGTTCCCATATCTATAAAAGTATATTACAGGATCAGGGATTTAGCTCAAGTGGTACCACATCTACCTTGGAAGCATAAGGTCTGAGTTCGATCCCTGATACTGAAAAAAAAAAAAATGTATATTATAACAGTGCTTATCATAAGCATAACAGTGCTTACAAGGAGAATTAAGCGCAATTATATTGTAAAGGGTTTAGCATAGTGACTGGCTTATAACTGTAGTTGTAACACTGAACTTATACTTTTAGTTTGTGCAGTACTCCAATGAACCACCTAACCCAACTAATTCTGCCTACTGTAAGGGAAAAAAATCCACAGTGTCTGGGCAGAAAAATGGCACATGGCTACTTGTCCCATCTTTTGTTTTGGTGGGGCAAAGGAAAATAAACACCTTTCTTATATACTTTTCTTCCCTTCTAGAATATAGTGTCAGTCTCAAGGAAGAGTCATACATTGTTTACCATGGTATCCCCAGTACCTAACACAGGACATAGTAAGCACTCAGTTAAACTGAATAAGTGTTAACTGTCCTAGGTCTTAGGAAATGATGTAAGAATCTGCTCGAACTTTTGATGCTATGATTGGCAAAATTACAGTTCAAACAGTGTAAAGGGACTCTCCCTCCCTTTTTCTGTGCTAGCCAGGAAAATCCAATCAAACCAAGTACATTCTGTACTTGGAACTTAAATACACACACAAGTCTGAGAATTTCAGAAATAAGGGCAAGACATTACACTACTTTAAATATTGAGTTTTCTTCAAACTCAACAGTTTTAAATATACTTGTGCTAAGATACTAACGTTTTCAAAAATACTTTTCCTAGCACATCAGTCATGAGTAATCTTTTCCAAGTGTACTTTATCTTAGTTTTCTGGTACATTTCAAATATTCTTGGCCATATCTGTACTCTCTTAAAAAAAAAAAAAAAGACTAGGGAAAGCGTACTATTGGAGTGGAACTCCACTTGGTTCAGGTTACTTTTTTTATTACATAATCTCATAATTATTAACAAAATAAATTTTCTCTTCAGAGTAAGAAATATCTCTTTAAATATTATCATCTCTTTCACATTAGAAATAAAAAGTTTGAGGGCCGGGATTTGGCTCAGTGGTTCTGGTGCCTGTGTTGCAAATGCAAGGGCCCAAGTTCAATCCCCGGTAACCACAAACTAATGCTGGTCATGGAGACGCATGTCCAGCAGCAATCAGAACCACATACCACAGTGCTGGGTGTGGTGGCTCACACCTGTAATACCAGCACTTGGGAGGCAGAGGCAGAAGGATTGCTGTGAGATCGAGGCTGATCTCAGGACCAGCCTGAACTACAAAAGTGAGACCCTGTCTCAAAAAAAAGAAAGAAATTAAAAGTCTGAATGGCTAGTAGACCTATCATTCTATAACTGGATAAAGCAACAAGAAATGACATGAGCTAAAAAGTTTTAAGAAAATAATATGATTTTGTAATAAAGCAAAGATTTCATGCAGATTAACTATGGTTAGTATTCTGATGGTCATAATGAAGTTTATAGTTACTTCAATTTAATATTTAGCAAGATTTTATAATCACTATACTTGACAAAGAATTCTCATGAGATGTAATCATATTTATGCTTTTTATATTTGTTCCTGATTACATTTAAGGTAAGAATGTTCACAGTCTACTCAGAAATTTTATTTCACACTACAAATAGATGTTGGGAACTGTGGACAACTTACTTTCTCGGACATACTCAATTTACTTATTTAACGATTTATTTACTTGGATTTATGGATATCTGCCCTGCCCTGTGGGATCAACTACTGGGATTATTGTGGACATCTGCCCTGCCCTGGGATTTTAAACTACAAAGTATTGCACTAGGATTATTAGCCTTAAGATTTACTCAGATTACTTGGATTTAAGGATATCTGCCCCACCCCGGGGACCTTCAACAACAGGGATTATTGTGGCTGACTGCCCTGTTTTATGCATGCTAGGATTATGGGTGTGAAGGCATGGCACCAAATCAAGGTGTGTGAGGTATGTGGCCCTTATGGAGCAGCAAGAGTGAAGGCCTGGCTCAGCATTTTTCTCAAGGTTCCAGCTTTGTTGTTAGTCTTTTTGCTGTGAGACTCACAGAGGACTGGAGCTTGCCACAAGGGTTCTGGCTGTATCCTCTTACCCTGTCTCCCACAGACTGGCATTCTGATATCATGTAGCCATCTTATAAAGTTGATATGAGCCTTCTGTAGAGGGGTAAACTAATTTTCAGAGAGTTAATTCCAACAGATTTCTGAAATTGCAAAACTAATGGTGATGATAATTACTCTACTAAGAGAATGCAATGCTTCCAAGACTGAATCCCTAATTGGCCTTTCCCAGATGACCTCCTGGTGTCCTTGTCCAGTTTCTTGATATCTTTGTAGAATGAATTTTACAGAATTAGAACAATGTCCTAAATCAAGCTAAGAACTTACCATTGCTTTTAATGTGGGGAGGAGGGTTGAAGGAAGGGTAGGAGATTGCTCAGTGAGTAAAGAAAGAGAAATATTATTATTTAGAGATAGAACCATTTAGAAATAGAACAAAGGAAGGTAGATCTAAATTGGGAAAAAGTATCACCCAGAAGTATCTAAAAGTAAGTTGAGCTTGAACTTCTGGGATGATGGTGGAGTGGTGAGCAGCAAAGAGCCTCTTCAATATTTAGTGTCTTGACCCTGCAAAAATAAAGCAGAGAAGTCCAAGAAGGAGAAGGTGGAGGGAATCAGGTCCCTGGGACTCAGGAAGGATCTGAAGTGAGAACTGAAGTCCATGGGACAGCAAAGAGAGGAACCTCAATGAAGAAGGAGTCTACCAAGCAGCACTCTCTCCCAGAGCCCTAACTTTCAGCATGGGCATGGGAAAAGCAGGCCATGCTTGCTGATGCCAACAGTGACTACTGGCAACCCTAGGGTCCTCCACAGAGAAACAGAAACATATCAGTGCAACAGAGCTTCAAGTTTAGGCCTCAACTAGATAAGAGTGACTAGCTGGCAGCCATCTTGGAGAGGGGCCAACTGAGCTTGGAACTCAGAGCAGCTGCAGGCAGACTCCATCTTGTGGCTTCCAGTGCCTCAGTGAGTGCTGAGTTCAAGTCAGCTGGAGGTCAGGAAGCAGAGCTCAAGCGGGCAAGGACACATAGTGTTGTAGGCTCAAGGAGTCCAGTTCCAGCCTCACAGGCAGAAGGCAGCCTGCACTTCAGAGGAACTAATGGGCAGGCTGGCTGGGACCATCCACTGGCACGCTGTGAAGCTGCAGCTTGCTAGCTGGGGTTGATCAGTTCGGCTCTCCACTGTCTGCTGACATTGCCTACCAGGGACAATAGACTCACACTTTGAATTGGATGTTTTGGGGTTTATAATCTTTTTTTTGTTGTTGTTTGAATATGGTTTCTAGTTTATTGTTGTTGTTCTGTTTTTATATTTTTTTCCTTTTCTCTTCCCCACCTATTTTCTTCATATATCCTAAAACTTTCACCATATCCTAAAGTTTATTCTCTAACCTTAGTTCTCATCACTTTTTCTATTCCCCTATCCCCTTCAAAATTTTCTCCCTGAAGAGTAAAATTGCTACATTAAGGGTTTTTTAAAATTATATTGATTTCAAATTTCTTCTAGATTTTGGTATATATACCCACAAATCTAGTTCACATAATTAAAGTTAGCAAATTAATAGTTTAATAGTTATGAGTTTGTCAATTTCTAGGCTGTATCTGATGCTATTATTATTGCTGATTGTTCTACTTTAGCCAAGGTGACTTAACTGTGCTAATCAGTTGTTGCTCCTAGTAAGATTGCCTAAAGATCTTTAAAAACAAAAAACAAAATCTATAAGCCAGTGACAAAGAACTGGCAGCTGAGCCAAGTAGGCAGAAACTTCTCATTCCCAGTAAATTGAAGAGGTAGGATCTTGCAACAGACTAAAAGCCCAAAAGCCAGCAATACCTAGAAGGTACTTCGAGAAGTCATTTCCTAAGGTTCTCAATATTGCCTCTAAAGCTACTTGTCTTAAGCAATTTACAAGCATCAACCCAGGGGTCAAATTTAAAAAAAAAATAGAAAAGGAGAAGACATTTACCCAAGATACAACCCCTCAATTTGCAGCTTGCCAAAGGTAAACCCCAGGGGCAATGAGCTGTAACAATCCAAAAGCACTCACCTGGACTCTCTGAAGTAGTAGCACCAGAAGTAACAAAGCAGATGAATGAGGTTCTAGAAAAGTTCAAAGCAGAAATAATTTCCCAGATCCAGAGATGGTGACTAGAATGAAAGACATAGTGACTGTAGAGCAGATACAGATGAAAAAAAAAGGTGGGGGGAGATTAGGAACTTGATGGAAAACATGAACACCCAGCACAGGAAAGAAACTGAATCTATGAAACAGATTCAAACAGATAACCAGGAGATGAAAAAGATTACACTACATTGAAAGTATACACAGCTGAATGAGCCAGTGTGAGAACAGCGTGACATATAAGAGACAGGATAGTGTTTTGCAATCATGAAAAGACAGCTTTCTTAAAAACAGCAAGAGATCATGAGAAATTAATCCAGCATCTGCTAAATGATGAAGAGAATAAGGTAGGATTGATCAGAGTCAATGAAAAAGCAGGAGAAAGTGCAAATGACATTAAAAAGAAAACTTCTTGTCAAAAATAATGGCAGAAAATTTTCAAAGGGGGAAAAAGATTTTGACATACAGATTAATGAGGCACATGGGGCTCCAATTAGCCATGATCAAAAAAATCTTTCCCAACCCATGTAATAATCAAGATTCCAGAAACCCAGTGCAAGGACAGAAATATTAAAAGCTGTTAAAGAAATAAATCACCTATAAAGGAAGGCCCACCAGAATCACAGCAGACTTTTCAACACAAACTCTGAAGTCAAGGACAGCTTAGAGTGCAGTATTTCCAGCCATACAGGAAAACAATTTCCAACCCAAACTGACATACTCTGAAAAAATATCTTCCAAAATTGATGGAGAACACCATAATAAAGAATACTAGAAGAAATTCATAACCATCTAATGAGCACTCCAAAGAATTCTGAAGGATATTCTAAAAAGAGACAACAGGGATTACAACTCCATGGATCTCAACAGAATGAATCCACCATGCAAGGCAAATTAAACAGAAATGGAAAGAAAGAAGCCAACAACAGAAAAATAACAAGACAGATATGATACTATATATTAGTTATAACCAGCAATGTTAATGGTCTCAATTCACCAATCGAAAGAAATGGACTCACATATTGGATCAAGAAACAAGACCCAACAATATGCTACATACAAGAAGTACATTTAATCCAAAACCAAATTAATAGGCTGAATGTCAAGGATGGAAAACAATATTTTGTATGACAGGAGCCCAGAAAAAAAGCAAGAGTAACTACTCTACTTGTAGACTGCTGGGGCCTGCCGACAGCAAAACAGAACTCAAGTCCGGGGGGTGAGGATGAAGAAAGACAAGGTAAGATAAAAGAGAGATGAAACAAAAGATGAGATCGGGAGGGTCTCAGCACACTGAAGACCAAAGACCCTGAGTTTATTGTCAGTGCTCCTTTTATAAAACTTTTACTACAGTGTCTATGTGCAAAAGATTACTGTCAGGGGTTAAAGATTTACAGAGATTACAATAAGCAGGGGGCTTGGTGTCAGTCTGACTAATGTCTACACTCTAAATAAAGAAGGGAAATCAAGGCACAGAAAAACATATCAGCAGAAAATATTAATGATTTGTTTAACTGGTACTTCTTGACCGATATTTGTCAATTGTTCGGAACAGTTTCTATTCTTCTATGTTCTTTCCATCTTGTTGTCGTCAATTAATTGTACCTCGAAAGATCATAAGCTTAGGTTCTCATTACATTTCCTTGAGAAAAGCATGCAGAGGGAGCATGGAAAAAGTTCAGTGCAGAGCCCAGAGCAGTTTTCCTGGTGCTAGCATGCTTGTGTCAAGTGGCAAGGTAGCTCCAAGTCAAAGCAGACCCCCGGTCTTTTAATTTGGGGCAGCACCATAAAGTGCAGACCACTGACTTCAGGAAATCCTCCAAGCCCAGGACTAAAGTCCATGGTTCAAATGTCTCACACTGAACTGCTTCCCACAGTAGACAGAGTAGATTTTAAGCCAAGATTGATTAAGAGAGACAAAGAAAGTCCCTATGTCCTGGTAAAAGGAACAATCCACAAGGAAGAGATAACAATCATAAATATATATGCACCAAATAGCAGTGTACTCAACTATATAAAACAAATAATAGGCATGAAGAATCATATAAGCACTAATATAGCTGATATTGAGGAATTTCAATATGCTGCTGTAGGTCAACTACACAGATCAACCAGAAAAAAAATTGACAATGAAATATTAGAAATGAATCACTTTTGAACAAATGGACTTGGAGGATGTCTACAGAGCGTTCCACCCCACAATATCAGAAAACTCTTCTTAGAATGATTAAGAGAAGGGATGTTCTCCAAAATAAATCATCTTCTAGTTCACAGAAAAAGTTTAAGTAAACACAAAGGAAATGAAATTATTCCATGTATATTACCAACACATAGTGCAATGAAACTGGAAATCAACAGCGAAAGAAACCAGAAGAACTTCATAAAAACATGGAAATTAAGTAATATCCTCCTGAACAACCAATAGGTCATAATGAAATTAAAGAAGAAATCAGTTTCTAAAATTAAACAATAAAGAGAATATGAAATACCTAAACTTATGGGACCCAGTGCAAGCAGCCCTACAAAGAAAATTTATAGCAGTGAATTCCCATATCAGGAAAACAGAACAAACTCAAATAAACAACCTAATGTTGAACCTCAAATTCCTAGAAAAATAAGAGCAAGTCAAGCTGAAAGCTCACACGAGGGAGGAAATTATAACAATCAGAGCAGAAATTAATGTAATGGAGACTAAAAATATATATAAAGGATCAATGAATCAAAGAGTTGGTTATTTCAATGATTAAATAAAATTTATAAATCCTTAGCTAGTCCTTTCCAAAAAAGAAAAAACTCAAATTCATGCAATTAGGAGTGAAAAGGGTGAAATCACAACAGACCCTTTAGAAACCCAGATTAATACCTATTTCAAGAACCTGAATTCTAATAAAATGGAAAATGCAGAAGAAATGGAGATTCCTAGAAATATATGAATTATCCAGGTTGAAATGAGAAGATATAGAAAATCTAAATAAACTAGCATCAGCCCTTATACAGAGTCCCTGTATAAGTGACTCATGCCCAACAGCAATTGGTACCACATACCACAGTTCTGGGTGTGGTGGCTCATGTTCGTAATCGCAGCACGTGGGAGGCAGAAGCAGAAGGATTGCTGTGAGTTCAAGTCTCATCTTGGCTACATAGTGAGCTCAGGGCCAGTCTGAACTACAGAGTGAGACTCTGTCTAAAAAAAAAGAAAGAAATTTGGAGAAGATCTAATGCATCTATTTCTCATACTCTTTACTGAAATTGAAAGGGAAGCAGTTCTCCCAAATTCATTTCTGGAAGAAACCATTACTCTGATATGAAAACCAGAGAATTGAACAAAAAAAGAGAACTATAAGCCAATTTCTTTAATGAACATAGATGCAAAAATTCTCAACAAGATACTGGCAAGCAGAATGCAGCACATCATTATGAAGGTTATACACCATGAGCAAACTGGATTCATCCCAGAGCTATAGGGACGATTCAACATACACAGATCAATGAACATAATACACTAGATATTAACAAAGCCAAAGACAAAAACCAAGTGATGCCCTTAATAGATGGAGGAAAAGTGTTCAACAAGGTCCAACACCCATTCACGATTAAAAACAAACAAATAAACAAACCAAAAAGCCAATAGAAAATTGGTACAGATGGTCCTTATCGTATCTGATGAAACCATCTACAACAAACCAACAGCCAAAATGATACTAAATTGACAAAGCTTTCACTCTAAAATCAGGAACAAGACAAGGATTCTATCACCACTCATGTTTAATATACTTGGTTTTTTGTTTTGGTTTGGTTTTTTTGTTTGGTTGTTTTTTTAGTTTTTTGAGATAAGGGCTCACTTTGTAGTTCAGGCTGATCCTGAACTCACTACGTAGCTCTGGCTAGCCTCGAACTCCCAGCAATCCCCCTGCTTCTGCTTCCTGAGTGCTAGGATTATAGACATAATCCACCATGCCCAGCCTCAACATACTTCTGGAAACATTAGCCAGTGCAGTTAGATAAGAAAAAGAGGGCCGGGGATTTAGCTCAATGGTTCCGGCGCCTGTCTTGCAAGCGCAAGGACCCGGGTTCGATCCCCGGTAACCACATACCTATAATGGGTGTGGAGACTCACGCCCAGCAGCAACCAGCACCACATACCACAGTGCCGGGCGTGGTGGCTCACGCCTATAATCCCAGC
>PVIR01031138.1:0-19699 GCA_004026965.1 Petromus typicus | reverse complement strand
TTCATCTCACTCCACATAGAATGGCTGCCATTTCAGAATCAGCCAACGGCAAATGTTGGCGAGGCTGCAGAGAAGAAGGAACCCTTCTCCACTGTTGGTGGGACTGTAGACTCATACAACCCCTGTGGAGATCAGTTTGGAGAATCCTCAAAAAGCTAGGATTGATGGTCCCATTTGACCCGGCCATTGCCCTGCTAGGCATATACACAAAAGAAGTAAAAGACTCTTATCACTGTGACATATGTGCACCCATGTTTATAGCAGCCCAGTTTGTGATTGATACATCTTGGAAACAACCCAAGTGTCCATCCACTGGAGACTGGATAAAAAAGCTGTGGTTCTTCTACAGAATGGAGTACTACTCTGCCATAAAAAATGATAAGTTTGAATCATTTCTACTTAAATGGACATACCTTGAGGATATCCTCATAAGTGAAATAAATAGGTCACAGATAGATACATATAGCATCTTTTCTCTGGTATGAGAAAATAAAGATGTAAATGAGTCCTAGCATTGTATGTTATATATTGTGAAATAGAAAATGCTCAATGTAAAATAAGGTGAAAGGGGACAATGTTGAGATTGTAACAAAAAAGTAAGGAAACAAATTTTATATATATGGGGGGGGTGGTAGGGTGGGTGGGGCTATGGGAAAAATGAGAACTAAGTTGTGTCTTATACTGGTACAAATCCCCATTATGGAGTGCAATCATGATGTGTATATTTAATGTACCAATAAAGATAAAAAAAAACAAAAACAAAAACAAAAAAAGCAGCTGACTATATGGATTGGGCTTCTTCACATACTGATACTATTATAAAACGAAACCAGCACCATTTTTAAAAGATGCATTTTACTTTAAAAGTAAATATCGTTCAGGAGTGGCTGAGAATTAACCTCCCTTCATATAATACCGTTATTTGCTAAGAAGTTTGAATTATCAATACGCTGCTGGAGGGCTGACGTAGAAGAGAACTATGCTGCCCCCTGCAGGGCATATTCAGAGGCATTGGCAAAGGCTTTGTGTGACTTGCATGTCTGACCTCCCTGTGCGGAGGCCAAAGCCACTTACTATGCAGTGAGAATTAGGGGCTCAGAGTCAAATAAGCTCTGCAGAAGGCACATCCTTGCTGAAATTCGCACTGAAGTGAAGTAACTGAATATTCGACTTAGTTTTGGAAGGCAGCTTTGGGTCTCGGCATGTACTTGAGAGACTGAAAAGGGGGGGCAAAGGGAGCATAGAAAGTAGTTTTCCCTCTGCGATAGTTTGGTTGAATCAAATATATATTATAGTGTTGAAATGCTAAGGTGAACTTATAGAGGCTCATGCCCCCCCAATCTCTTCTCCCCCTCTCACTGTCTCTTCTTTCCATTTTCCTCCCTACCTAATGCCTGGGACACGCTCACAGAACATCAAGAGAAGAACTATGCGAAATTACACCACCAGAAAATAATGTCACGGTCACTATCTCCCTCCTAGGAACGCTCAACCTTGGATCAAATATATCCCTCAATTACATCTTTCATTTAAAAGTGAACGTCTCCTACTGGCATACATCCTCAAATAGCATCAAAGCAGAATGAAACACAGGCCACATTTAACAACGCTGGTAACCATGGAAACGTATCATTTAAGAATATATAAACAGGAATGAATAATTATATGAGAAATTCATGGCTACATTTATCTTTTAGCAAGACCCAGGAAGGGAAGCTGTCTTTCACCTCTCATTTCAATTTGGACTTCCTCTTTAACCTGTCTTCTAATTGAAGAATATGGGACTTTACACAATGGGAATTTGAATATTTGCCTGTTATTAGACAAATCTCTTTGCAGGCAAGTGCCTTAAAATATCACAGAGCCCATGTCATGTAGAGGTAACATGAAATGCAGAGAAAGATACTGAACCGGTTAAGGAGTTTGTTTTAGGGCCAAGAGTGGGTAGGAAAACCTGACATCTCACAGTGAGAAGGCTGCAGGGGTTGGGAACCTTTGACAATGGGAAGCGGAAGAGACTTAACCTTCTGCAAGTTGTCCACATTGTGAGAGATGCAAGGGGGAACATTATTCCAGTGACTACATTAGTTGCATTGTCTGGTAGGGGGCATCATGTGTGCGAGTACCCAGTGGTCTATTACTGCACCAGATAACTTCATGGTAAGACAAGTTGGCCATTAATGTGAATGTTTTGAAACACCCTTCGGGCCATCTGGTCTACCTGCTGTGCATCAGAATCACTTGGCAACAGGAGGAACAACAGAAAAAAAATACACTGCTCAGGACTTCACCAGAGCTAGTCTTTTAAATGTCCTCCCCACACCCGAATGAATCTAGTGAAGCTGGATGCTAGGCCAGTGATTAAAGAGTACTAAACTAGACCAGTTTTTCATCCTAGAGAAGCAGAAATTGAGGCTGAGGGCGCCGGTGGTACATTGAATTTTTGTTATTAATTTTTCCCCTCCCTGTAGCAATGTCACATCTAAGCTTTTCTTACAGCTTGGTGGTGCGGAGAAGAATTTAAGCTGTGGCCTTAGGCTTGTGTGGCTTGCTTTGGCAACTGTGGTGTTAGCCAGCATAACATGAGAAGAGCTTTATAATAGGTCTTTATAGTGTGGCTTTCTATCTTGTCAGCCTACATTTTGTCCAAAGGTACACATAGCAGGTAACCTTTGTTGGAAGGAGGAAGAATTGCATGTGGAACACACTTGGACCTCTCTGCAGCTTGGAGCAAAGCCTATGTGGAGAGGCGTCTCCATCTACTGGGCCTGGGCGAGCCTACTTATTGTTGCAAGCGACTGAGCTTTAGAGTGTGTCATTCTACAGAATTATATAGAAGCCGCTGCTTCATACAGGACTATATGGACTTATCTAAGACTAAGCCAGAACTTCGGAGCTAGAAGTTCATGTCCTGAGTCTCAGGCCTGATATTCTACTGTCTCTTACTGCTCTTTCCTTTTTTGTTTTTCATTATGAAAACTGAACGCAGATACCCAATTGCCTTAATGGGGTCCTTCTCCTTGGCCCACATGCCCTATCTCTAGGTCATGGCGTCAGTTTCCCTAATCAGAACTTATCTTTTCTTTTACTTCAGGATTCTGCTTTCACTTTTTAAAGGAAACTAAGAAATCCCAAATAAACTCATTTGCACAGCTGTATTCAGACGTCACAAGGTATTGAGTCAAGCATTTCCAGACAAAATGTATTGTGCGTGTAAACTGAGACTGACTAAAGCTTGTTGACAATTAGCAGGAACTTAAACTTGATATGTGGCAACTGATTGGGGAGGTGCTTTTGGGGAAGAGCTTTTATGTTTCCAAAATTATTTCAAATCTAAATACTATAAGACCTGCACTGCTTTCAGACATCTCTTGTCCAAATATTTTATAAACTCTCTATCTGAAAAGGCTAAATAAATAAATAGACTGTAAATGTAGGCTATTAAAGGGAAATGTTCATATGGTATTTCTATTTTGTTCCTTTCTGTGGAAAACTTTTTCACACACAAGCCAATCTTTAGAGAAAACAAGTTTTTCTTCCCCAGAAAATGTGTTTTATGCAAGATAATAACAAATGTTTCTGGCTCTTTGACCTTACTTTGCTTATAATTTCATGTTGAAATTATTTTTATTCTGAGGTTGAGATATAAATTTTCACCAAGAAAATGACTAATATTGGGATGATTTTGCAGCGTTTAGAAAAACAAAACTAGTAAGGAGGGAAAAAAATCAGTCTTGATTATTAACCCAAATGCATTGTTAAGTTATCATTCATCAGTCTGTGTTCAACATAGAGACATCTGGGCCTGGAGCTAGAAGTTCATATCTCTTCATGTTAGCTTGCAGCCATTCTGATCATCAGGTTGGAAAGAAGAAACTGATGTCCAAAATCTTGGAATGGCACAGAGGCTCCCGTGACACAGAAGCCATGAGGCTAAAATCTCTTGACAATCTGTCATTCTCCAAATGTTCAGGTGAATTCCAATCTTAACCAAAGCACAAAACTTGTCCATATCTGTGAATCTAAAAAACATGCATGTGTACACAGCGAAATGTTCATCGAATTCAAAATCACTGAATTTCCTTTTCTATCTCTTTTATTATTTTTTAATGGTAAAGACAGTGTATACTTATC
Organism: Petromus typicus; assembly: GCA_004026965.1. Classification (NCBI taxonomy): domain Eukaryota; kingdom Metazoa; phylum Chordata; class Mammalia; order Rodentia; family Petromuridae; genus Petromus; species Petromus typicus. The sequence goes on along the minus strand of PVIR01031138.1, from coordinate 15,565 downwards.
ATGAGATATCTATGCTTGCTTTTCAAGGCTAACCACTGCAATCTGCCTTGTCTAGCCTACCAGGTCCTTTTCTTGAAAATAAGAATATATATACATGCAGAATGTTTATATTTTATACATACCCACCAAGTGTGATAGGAAAATATAGTGAGTGTGTGTTTAAATAAAAAATATTTCAGAAAAATTGCTTCTAATCCCCCTCAAAATATTCCTCCTCATTTCAAACACACTTCCTGTTCTTGTTACCTTCTGACGTATTTTCTGGGACTTCTTTCCTGTTCTTAATTGTTCTACTGTGGCTCTCTTGATGTGCTGAGTTGACTCAAAATCTTTGCCTTTCTTGATCATTTTGACTTTGGGGAAGGGCCACAGTCACATGGCGCCAGGCTTGGTGAATTAGGATGCATGATGAAGATGCACAAGGAGGATGCACGATGCTTTTCTGAGCCTGCCGATCCAGTGGACCACTCACGTTGGCAGCGCCATTCAGTGTGTCTTTGTTAACACAAAATAAAGCTTCCACAACTGCTTAGAAAATGGCATGAATGATGCTTTAAATGTATTTGAGGCAAGGGAGAGTATTTTTGAGGAGGATTAATGGAATGTGTCTGTTATTGGCATACATTTTAAAAATTTAAGCAATGAGTGTATTTTTAGATCATCCCATGCATACATAGATGCTTATAAATTTTTAATCAACACATAATAGTTGTACATATTCATCGAGTATGGGTACAGTATGATAATTTGATACATATGTACAATGCATAATGAATAGATCAGGGTGATTATGATTTCTTTGCATAATCACTGTTTCTTAACTACAAAATGATGCTGGTCAAATATTTTCATGTGAGACATTATTGGTTTGAATTTTCTATCAAATCAATATTGAATGTTTTTGACAGGTTTAAAAAATAATTTTTGAATTATTTTTTGCAATGCACATTGATAGTACCATGGAAGAAAGATTGATACAAAGTAGTGTATAGTTTAACTGAGTTGCAGTCTAGTAGCTCTTCCTAGTAGAGTATATTCGTGGTAGAATACATTAGACCCCTTATAAGACCCCCAGTAGATTCTTGAAAGTGTAAATAGTGCCTGATCCTATAAAGAATGGCTTCTTTATGAATATAGTTATAATAAAGCTTTATTTATTAATCAGTCAGAGTAAAAGATTAGTAGGAAAATAATAAAATAAAAGAATTATAGCAATATCATAAAGTTTTTTTGACTGTGGCCTCTCTCTCTTGAAGTATCTTTACCTTTTCACTTAAAGGCAACATCTTATAATCTTTTTCTGGCACTGAGAGTCACCAGAATTACTTTGGGGCAAATTACATTTGAGACCATTGCTAAATATAAGCATGATTTGTACATACACACTGAAATGTGATGGCAGCTGATGAGAAAACTGAGAATGCTACTAAGTGATTAAGGGTTAGGTGGCATGTATAGCATAGATGGAGTGGAAAAAGGGATTATTCATGTGGAATGGAGTGGGTTGAATATTTCATCACTCTCTTCAGAAGGTGTGCAATTTAAGAGTTATTAGCAGTTTATTTTTAGAGTTTTCCAAGTGATATTTTCAGGCCCCTGTTGACCATGCATAACTAAAACTGAAGAAAGTGGAACTGTGATAAGAAAAGACCCAGTGTATGGCCCCTGAAGACAGAAATATGCCTATTTTGTGCAATACTGTAACCTCAACATAGAACCTGGTGTCTTATACATAGTCATTCAGGAAACACTTGGTAAATGAGTACGAATGGCATATGTCACTTAAGAAAAGAAAAATATTATTTACTGACTTAGCAGAGTCTGGAGACACTGACTTGGAAAGATTTCAAGCTTGAATGACTGTCATTTAGTTTATGCCACTAGTTGACAGTGACATTCTAAAGCCTCTCTGTCTCTCTCCATTTTTCTTCCTTCTTTCTTTATTTTTTTCTTTCTTTCTACTTTGAGCATTGAAGGTAGAAAATGTCATTTGTTGATGACATGGTACTCTATCTAGAAGATTTTAAAAACTCAACCAAAACACTGTTAGACTTAATAGGCAAATTTAGTAATGTAGTCAAATATAAGGTCAACACTCAAAACTCAGTAACCTTTTTATAAACAAATAACAGACACATTGATAGAGCAATTGGACATTCAATCCCTTTCATAGTAGCATCCCTCCAAAATGAAATATCTAGGAATCAATCTAATAAAGGAAATAAAAGACTTGTACTTTAAAAACTACAACTCTCTGAAGAAGGAGATTGAAAAGGTTATCAGAAAATAGAAAGACATCCCTTGTTCCTGGGTAGGAAGACCTAATATTATCAAAATGGCTATACTTCCATATCTACTGTATATATTCAATATAATCTTGATTGAAATCCCAACAACATATTTCACAGATCTAGAGAAAATAATCCAAAATTTCATCTGGAACCACAAGAGACCTAGAACAGCAAAAGCAATTCTAGGCAACAAGGACATGATAGGAGGTATCATGATCCCCAATTTGAAACTGTACAATAACTGCATAGTTATTGGCAAAAAACTGCATAGTACTGGCAAAGTAGTAGACCTGAGGATCAGCAGAATAGATTGGAAGATCCAGAATCAACTTCAAATATACTAAACCACCTCATCTTTCACAAAGGAACCAGATACCTTCAGTGGAAGAAAGACAGCCTCGTTATCAAATGGTGCTGGAAAATCTGAGCTTTAACCTATCAAAGACAAAAGCTAGATCTATTTCTTTCATCATGCATTAAAGTAAAATCAAAGTGGATTAGAAACCTAAATATTAAAATAGAAACAAACAGATTAGGTAGAACTGTTGGAGATGTTGGCTTAGGGAAAGACTTTAAGAACAAAACCTCTATAAGCATAAGAACTAGCAGAAGGAATCAAGAAATGGGACCTTATCCTATTAAAAAGCTTCTGCACAACAACAAAAAAATATCACTGGCAGAGTGAAAATACAACCAAAAATTTGGGAAAAAAATTTACCAGCTGTTTCTCAGACAAAGGGCTACTATCTAGAATATATAAGGAGCTTAAAAAATCAGCTTCCCCAAATTTAAAGCCCTGATTAAAAATTGGTACCTGAAATGAACAGACACTTAAAGGAAGAAGTAAAAGCTTCTGAAAAGCATATGAAGAAATGTTCAACATCACTAGTCATTTGAGAGATGGAAATGAAAATAACACTGAGATTTCATCTCACTCCACAAAGAATGGCTGCTGTCTTGAAAGTAACCAGCAATAAGTGCCAGCGAGGCTGTGGGGAGGGAGGAACCCTTCTCTACTGTTGTGAAATGTAGACTGGTGCAATCACTGCGGAGATCAGTGTGGAGATTCCTCAAAACACTAGGATTAGAGGTCCCATTTGACCCTCTATTCCTCTGCTAACAATATACATGAAAGAATTAAAAGATTCATATTACAATTATATATGTCCACCCACATTTATAGAAACTCAATTAATGATAGCTAAATCTTGGAAACAACCCAAATGCCCATCAACTCTAGATTGGATAAAGAAGATGTTTTTTTTTTTTTAATTTATTTTCTATTTTTTTATTTTTACTTTTTAAGGTTTTTTGAGACAGGGTCTCGCTTTGTGGGTCAGGCTGGCCCCGAGCTCAGCCTCCAACTCACATCACAGCAATCCTCCTGCCTCTGCCTCCCAAGTGCTGAGATTACAGGCGTAAGCCACCACGCCTGGCACTGTGGTATGTGGTACTGGTTGCTGCTGGGGTGAGTCTCCACTCCCAGTATAGTATGTGGTTACCGGGGATTGAACCCGGGTCCTTGCACTTGCAAGACAGGTGCCGGAATCACTGAACTATATCCCCGGCCCCCTTTTTATTTTTTTTAAACAAAATTGGAGTATTATTCTGCCATAATGATAAGCTTGAGTTGTTTAGACTCAAATGGACATAACTTGAGGACATATTCATAAGGGAAACAAAGATGTAACAGATATGGAAAACCATATCTTTTCTGTGGTATGAGAAATAAGACATAAATGAGTTCTAGAATGTATGTTAGATATGATGAAATAGAAAGTATTCAAAGCATAAAGGGGAGTAGGGGAAAATAAAGTAAGGAAAATGTGATGGTAAATAAAAGGAAACAAAGCTTATGTATATAGGGGGCAGGGGAGTGTAGGGTGGGTAGGGGAATGGGAAAAATGAGAATTAAGTCATGTCATATATTGGTACAAATTCTCAATGTTGATTGTGGTCATGATGTATATATAAAATGTACCAGTAAAATCAATTAATTAAAAAAAGAAAATGTCTCATAAGGTCTTATATCAAGGAGAAAAGAGATTGTTACAACAGAAAGAATCATACAAAGACAAGGAATAGTGTAGTCTATAGGAGAGCTTGCAGGACTTACAGGCTGTGAATTATTTTCTTTTGAACAGGTAGATGGGGAAAATTTTTTGTTTCTCTTCGCTACTAGCTCATGGTTTTATCCTTTATAGGAAAGACTAACTGTATCACTGTTTTTCTTTCAGATGAGCTACCTTTGGAAACCATCTAGACCGTTATTCATACTTTTGAAATGAGAAACGTTTCAATGCCAAGTAGAAATTGAATTGGATGGGGAGTCTTGGTGTTCTCTGCACAGGTGGAGGACCTGTGCAGCATTTTTCCAGTCCTAGTAGCTTTCCTGAAGAAAGAGGCTCCATGTCAGACCCTCTACATGGGCCAATATTAGTGTCAGCAGCTCTTTAACCAGTCCTCAAAGAGATCTTTCTCCTACTGTAAAAGTCTTCAGCTTCCATGGAGCCAAAAACTCAAATGAGTGATTTTTCAGGAGCTCTCTGTTCAGGAGCAAGAGTACACTATAACTTTCCCATTTAGAGAATTTTATGGAAATCCAGAAAAGAGGTTATAATGTGATTTAGTTTGGATACTTTTTTTTAGAAGAAAGGGAACTTTTCAGAACAGTTGGATAGTGTGAAGTTCCTTGGAATGCTAATTTTATAATGGTTAATATAAGTGAGGCAAATTTCTGGGTTGAAAATTTTGAAGTTATTATTATATGTGGTGCTGACCAACCATAAGCATTTTTAGGCCAAAAAGCAATTTTAAAGAAGGCAGGGGGCAGGGATTTAGCTCAAGTGGGACTGCATCTACCTTGAAAGCACAAAGGCCTGAGTTCAATCGGTGGTGATACAAAAGAAAAAACAAAAAACAAAAAACAAAAAACAACAACAAAACCCCAACAACAACAAAAAACTTAGGGCTAGAGATTTAGCTCAGTGGTTCCAGAGCCTGCCTTGCAAGTGCAAGGTCCCAGGTTCGATCTTTGGTAATCACATACAACATGCACATGCTTGGGTGTGGTGACTCACTCCCACCAGCAATCAGTACCACATACCGCAGTGGTGGACATGGTGGCTCATATCTGTGATCCCAGCACTCGGGCGGCAGAGACAAGAGGATTGCTAGATTTGAGGCTGAGTTCAGGACAAGTTTGAACTTCAAAGTGAGACCCTGTCTCAAAAAACTAACTAAATAAATAAAAATAAAGAAGGTGATGGGAGGCAAATAACAACATGAATTTCCCAGCCTTGGAGGGTGGGACCAAAAAAAAAAAATCTTGAAATTTTCTGGCTACAAAAATCTAGACACTTAGACAGCTTAAACCTTATGAAGGTTAATCTGAAAATTGGAACAAATTGCCGACATAGATAGTCTTGCTACAGGCCTAGCAAAGATGATTTCATCAACTTGAGGACAAACAAAGTGATGTAACATGAATCCAATTAGAAAGTTTTGGCATTTTTGATGGATGTTTACCCATATGAGATGTTATGAGTCCATTGTGTGGCTAACAGAGACTTTGTGATTCAGAGCTTTACCTCTTATGCCATTAAAATAAAACAATGGAATTGATATGATGTCAAATATTCAATTTCTTATACCAGAAAAACATTACAATTATTTTCAGAGCCACAATTCTCTTTGAATTCTGCTTTTGTATTTTGTATGTAGTGATGAAAATAGTCTGTGTGTGTGTGTGTGTATGAGTATTGTTCCAATAGATGCTTATAAGTGGATGTAGACTGTTACTCAAATTGCATAAAAGAAAATCATACACATGACAAATTTTGAATCCAAAAACATGGCAGAAAGTGAATATGGGAGAATGGGATAAAGTAGTGGAAGAAACAGGAAATGAAGTTGTTTTCATGATGTTGTTCATTTTGGGCCTGGATTTAAGGGAAATGGGAAGTGGGATTTTTCAGGGACAAAATCTATGGACATTTGGCAAATGGCCTTTCTCTTATGGGTTTATCTTTTGTGCATCTAGAAATCAGAGCAAATTACTGAGACAGATAGCCTTAATATAGGCCTCACTGGATAAATTTTTTCTTGTAATAATATTATTTCAGGACCAACACACAGATACCCAAAGGCAGACATTTCCATCTTAATGCTTAGCTTGACTAGGTACTTTCCATTTTGATAATTAGTGTAGACTTCTGATGAGGTTATGAGGACCTATCTAGGAAGGTGGCTGATAACTGAGGACCGGGCATCAGTTTGCAGAGGCAGTGTACTCAAGTCAACCATCACAAGTTATTTTCAACCCTCTCTAGCTCTGTAGAGGTGGTGCTATTATAGAGTAACATGTGAAAACATTTTATTTGGAGTGATATATCCTGGTGTGAGCTGTCATATAGTCTGCAGCTTTATACTTTTCTTTCCCTTCCTGGATCTATGATATGAAAAGTGTTTCTAATACAATTGAAAGATGTTCTTGAGTTTGCCAGTGAACAAAAGATATGTTCTTCTGTATTTAAGAACCTGTGCGTCAGGAATCTATGACAGTAGATGTAGATCATACTCAAATTTTTACATTCTGAAAGTTTCCATTTTCTATTTAAGATTTAGAAAAAGATTAACCAGTGAGGGAGGTAGGGATTTTATGTACTTCAAGAGGACATTAACAGGTCATCATAAACCTAATGGGGTAATGACCCAATAAACCTTTGTAAATTCACAATGTATTTAATACATTTAACCCACTGAACACGACAGCCAGCTTCATTTACATTAAATATGCTAAAGTTGGGCAAAATAATCTAATGTAAAGCATATTTTATAATACAATACTGAATATCTCATGGGAATAGTCAATGCTACAGTGGAAGTGAAAAAAGAATGGTTGTGTGGGTATACTTCTGCAATGCTGTAAAGTCAACAAATCATAAAGCATTTTAAGTTGAGGACTGCTCATAGTTACTTCTTATCTTGCAAAATGGATGAAAATAGTGCCAGTCTATTAAGACTGAATGGATGTCTACAGTTGTACAGGCAGATACAGTCCCTAGTCTGTGATGTTCGGGAGGAGTGTTAAATTGATCAGTGTAGCTTCCAAGGTGGATTGGGTGGTAAGGCATCTCCTTTTTTGTGGGTGGTATGGACTGAGTACTCCTTGGCATATCTAAAAATCTTATTTAGGACAGAACAAGATTTGGGGTTAAGGAGGGAAGTATGTCTCTGAACAAAGATGAGGGTAACAGAAGAAAGTGCCTAGGTGAGAGAGCCTGGTGTGATTTACTTGCACTGGGCCTACCTAGGGAATTTTAGCATGTGGAATTTATCTGCAGCCTGTAACTTCTAATTGTGTTACTTCTTTTTCTCCCCTCCTTAAAATTTTGATGCTAGTTTTGGATGAATGTGAAGTTTGGGATGCAATTTTCAAATGAAGATAGTCTTTAAGAAGAGATCTCTCATACACTTTATGTCAAATATCCCTCGCTTTCCAGTCAAAGCTCCTTAGCCAAAGCAAGACATGACCTTGCCTAGGCACAGTTATAACTGGTGTTAGAGCTTATGCTGCGTCACACCTGGCTTCCAGACGGGGACGCTTCCCCATTGTATGTTAAATTAAAAGAGAAGAATAGTATGAAAGAAAAGTACGTCTTCTTTATCATTTATCAATGTAAAATAGTAAAATACTTGTTTTACTCCTTTTTAATTTTGCAAACATACATGCATTTGTAAAGATTATTTTCTTAGTTTGAAGTAAATACAATAGGAATATTAATGTTCTTTGAAAGTGGCAGGAAACAGAAAACACTTCTATTTGTAAAACTTTCAAACTCTTAATTTGCCTTATAGTATACCAATACTGGATTTATTTTTTCCTAGTTCAATGTAGAGAACACAGCAGGTACACAATTTATGTTTGCCCAACATAATGATGTTAAAGGAACAACTTAAGCTCAACATCTATTGGGAAATTATTATGAGGTAGACTTGCAGAATACTGTCTGCTTCATGAGATTCAGCACTTTCCTTGTCTCAAGAAGTCTCTACATTAAAGTTTTCTTGCAAATAGGTATAGTCTATATTATTTACTTATTTTTCACACCTATTAAATCTTTTTTTTTTTTTTTTTTTTTTTTGAGGCAAGGTCTTGCCTCTGCAGTTCAGGCTGGTCCTGAGCTCAGCCTTAACCTCACAGCAGTCCTCCTGCCTATGCTTTCCAAGGGCTGGGATTACAGGAGTGAGCCACCACACTCACACTGTGATTTCTGGTGGGTGTGAGTCTCCATGCCTGGTATTGTTGTATGTGGTTATCGGGGATCAAACCCAGGCCTTTGTGCTTGTAAGGCAGGCACCAGAACCACTGAGCTATATCCCCAGCCTACACCTATTAAATCCTTACAATTATTTAGTTACATGTTGTAATAAATTAATTTGTATTTTACAGATTCCTTCAGGAAAGCCTGAGAATTACCAGAGAACTGATGATTTTTATGAAAAAAGAATAAAGCCTCCCTGAATCATTTTACAAAAGAAAGAAAGAAAGAAAAGGAAAAAAAGCCTACAGCTTTCAAGTATAGTAGGGCTATATTTTTTAGAGTAGGCAAACTAAGCTCCAAATATTTAGATGGAACTATATTACTAGGAAATTATGTGGTGAATAATATTGCCTGTTAAACAGATAAGATACAATGGTGAAAATGTGGGAAAATCAGGAAATATCAGAAGGTTGCTGCTGATTCTTTCTTAGTTTCCCGTTAGTGGTTTAACAGCTTTTATTCTAGTTGGTTCAAATGGTTCATATTCAATCACAGAAAACCTATCTGAAATACAAAGTAGAAAATCCTCAGAGTCTGGAGAAGGGAAACTATATGAGAGAGGGTTTGGAAGTGCAGTTAAATTTCAAAATATATGAAAAATTTCACTTGGAAATAAATTTCCATTTGGTCCATGGGTTTCCACTGGGAACCACTGAATGGAAATTCTTAGGGAGTGAAATGCCACTTGAAGTGAGGACAAATGTTTGCTACTTAGTAAACTGATTTTTTTTTCTGAGAGTGTAAAACAAGCCAGCTTTTCACTTTTAACATATTTTAACAGAAGCTTGTGGATGACTTGTGTGGGAAAGATAAGGCAAAAAAGATATTCACATGTTGTGAAGGAGACTGAAGCAGAAAACTGTAAGATCCCTTTGTATTCCTAAGAAATTGTGCCTTTCTTTTTGACATCTAACTGAGCTTTCATAGTTTCTTGCCACCATTTTGAATAATCAGTGAGAAAGAAGCTGGCTATGGGTTAAGTGATTTAAATAGTAAAAGTTCCTCAACAGTTTATCTTATATTTGCCTCATCTTTAATTATGTAATTGATAGTATTTCTGAAAGTATTTTATAGGTCACTGATTAACAAGAATATGTGAAAATACAATGTCTACATTTAAGGAATCATGTCACTGTAATAGTGTGCCTGATAAAAATAGTTCTTGGGATGTCTAAAATTTATATTGGATTGTAAAACTGAAGTATGGACCAAGGGTTAACCACTTTGAATTTTGCCCTTAGAATTAGTCTCGGAAAAATCTACTTCATTATAAAGACATTACTACTGGGGAGGTGTCCTTCTGATTGATATGCCCAGAGCTACCTTTTTCAGCAATCTTTTAAGCACCAATCCTTCATTTTGGCTCTAAAAGCGAGGCGGGCTCCTCCTCCCTGGGTGGGACGTCGGTTTTTACCTGCCAATACAATTTGATGAGCTTGCTCACACACTGCTCACTCCCACCGCCGAGCCGGAACATGTAGTCAGCAATCATGGCGCTCCTGAGAACCAGAACAGAGCAAAGTTATGACGTAGACGGCAGAGGCAGAACGCATGAGCACTGGAGAGGATTTTGTAATGCACAAATTTTCATTTGTCTAAAATTGAGCAAAAACCTAGAGAACATTTTAGAATATAGAAAGTAGGTGTGATATTTTTTGGTAGCTAAACTAAAACTATAAGAGAGAAGGAATAAGCCATTTATCTTCTAGATGCTTTCCCTAGTGCACAGTGTAAGAATGTTTAAAGACTGTCCGGGAATGTTTTGTTTTGGTTGTTTTATATTAAGCTTCAAAGCATTTATAGAATAACATACTTATGGATTAAATGTCTTCAAACCTAGTATAGCATGACCCTAAGTATTAGGAGGATATTTTACCATATCAAACTTTATCACAGTAATAGATTATCCATCTCTGATTAAATTAGCCTTCTTAAAATTAAAAAATAAAAAAATGTTCAACTGAACAATCCCCTCCCCCAAACTTTGTGTATAATCGAATTAGTTTTAGTATCTAGTGTGTACAATCATTGCATTAGTCTTATTATACTGCGGGGATATTAAAAACTATTGTGCAATGGATATTAATTCATTACTTAGCATCCTTTGTAGAAACAGTTTACTTTTATGACTGTTTCTTTGCTAGGCCTATTTCTTCTCTCTAGAGATTCCAAATCCAATTAAATGTGACTAGAAGTAATTCCAAATTGGCATGCTAGCCAATTAAACATATAGTAATCCTGTGTACCTAATCACTAGAACTGAAACTTTATTTATTTAAGTAGAGCTATCACTGTGTGTATTTTTCTTATCTTTGCCTGCAGATATGTGTTGTTCCTTGACATCAGTGTAAATTGAGTTAGAAATGTTCTTCCTCTAAATTTAGGGTATGTGAGATACAGAATTTGTCTTATAGGATTCTATTCAAGGAATTAAAATATTTTGATTTTTGCCCAGGACTGACAAGGTTTAGGACTTTAAAAATTAACAGTGGAAACAACTACCACCATTAGGAGAATTGCTCAGGTCCCTGTTTTTCTCTGCGTACATGTGGCATTAGAAAGAATCTGTGCACAGACATTTCAGATAAATGACAATAACTAAGAACAATCTGTTAAAAATTCTCTCATACTATCCCCCAAACCTTTAATGATAAGGAAAAAAGTGCTGGGAGGTTATGATCCTCTATAACTATATATGAAGCAGAAATAAGTTATAAAACACATCAATGTTAGAAGGGCAAAAATGTATTTCAAATGTTTGTATTTTGGTACAGGCATTTAGAAAAATTTTCTTCCTGTGATAACAACACAAAAGTCTATTTAATTTGTAGATGCCTATTACTGAATACAAATTCACTTGGTAAATTCTGATTTTAAGCAGTCCTGGGAAATGCAAAAAAATCTTATTCTCAAGGACAGCCCATACTATTTCTTATAGGAGTTGGGTGCTCCCAGGTGATGACTTGATCTGTAATCTGATTCCTTCTGCCTAACATTTGTCTGGATAAAATATGGCCACAAAATTGTACTCAACAAATACTGCTTAACAAGGCTATAGCCTATGAGTTCATCTAGAGGTGGGCAAAGGTATTCTGTAAATGGTCAGAAGGTAAACACTTTAGCCTCTGTGAACCATCTGGTCTCACAGCTATTCACCTTTGTCCTTCAGCTGTAACTGTAGACAATATATCAATGAATATGGCTGTGTTCCAACAACACTTTAGTTATTAAATCCAAGTAGAGGGTTGTGTTTGGGGTAATTGTCTAACTCTAAGATACAGTTTCTAATGAGAATCTGTATAGTGGTCAAGCCCCAGTTAGGAACTCATTCCCTGCCTTCCCACTCTTGGCCCTCGCTCATATTTTCACTGACCATTCCTCTTCAGGAATAACATGATGTGTTTTTTACAATTATCAAGAAAATTTGGGTAAACTTTATGGTTTTGAAATGTGAAAAAAGATAACTCCAGATTACAGACCCAATGACTTGGGTTCAGTTAAAATAAATTGATAGAATATAATGTCAGAGATGGTCATCCCAGGACTGGGAGAGTTGGGAGAAAGAAACGAATATATCTCCTCAGCAAATATCCAAGTCTTCAGCATTCTAAGATTGAAAGTTTTCACATTTATACTAATGTTTTCTGTGATGAACTATTGTTAAATTGTTTGTTATCTTCTCAGGCCTGATTTTATTAGAACTGGAGATCTTTTCCAGAAGAATGGAATTCCAAATTTATGTTGAAATAAGCTCAGCAACATGTTGCTTTGTGTTCATACTTATGATGTCTTGTGAAGTACAATGAGTGTCCGAGTGAACAAATACTTTTCAATAACAAAATGTGGCTTCGTATTTGCTGAGAGGTGGGTGTGCTGTGTTTCATTCAATGCCTGGCATAAGGTTAGGTCTGTATTAGGAACACCATTTAGGTGGTACGTGCTTCAATCCAGGTAGTTCCCACTGGAAAAGACAACTAAGCTCTCACTACTTTGCATTAAACATCTGCTTCCCTGCTCAGCTCTTCTGAATCAGTAAAAGTCAGCGAAAGGAGATGAAAAATGCACAGAAATAGTAGTACACGTGCAACATTTCTGAGGTTACAGACAGGGGGTTTTCAGCATGCTGAATTTATAAAGGGCAGGATAATTTAGTCATCAACCCATTAAGCATATAGGAGGAGTCAAGGACTCTGTGGAAGCATGGTCCTGGCAGACTTACCATGAAACGAGTACTTTTTTGTGTGCATGAAGTACTTGTTTACAATCAGACAAGTATCCTGAGTGCTAGTCCCTGGGCTTTGGTGTTACTTCTGACAGTGTTCATCTCACTGTCACTATTCCACTCATCTTTCGTTTATCTCCTCACTATTGTGGCTGCATCACAAACAAAAGATCTTATTATCCCAGTCTTTGTAATTGGCATTTGGCAGTTTAATATCTGTTAGTTTTGAACCTTTATTAATTGCTAAATAGCATGTCAAGCACTTCATAAAGGAGAATGTAAACACAACCCAACTACTGCAGCATCAGATACTATTCAATGGCACTGACACCTGGAAGATGCTCTAGCAATTCTGTCTCATTTCTTTCCTTTCAGTTTACTCTTTTCTCCTGGAGGCTTCCTGCCAGCAGCACACACGTACGCTGCTTTTTCTCCCATCTTTTTTTTGAGACAGGGTCTCGCTTTGTGGTTCAGGCTGGCCCTGAGCTCAGCCTCCAACTCACATCACAGCAATCCTCCTGCCTCTGCCTCCTGAGTGCTGGGATTACAGACGTGAGCCACCATGCCCAGCACTGTGGTATGTGGTGGTGATTGCTGCCGGGTGTTGTATGTAGTTACCGGGGAACTGAACCTGGGTCCTTGCGCTAGCACAACAGGCGCCGGAACCACTGAGCTAACTCCCAGGCCCTGTTTCTCTCATCTTAAAACAAAATACCTAAATAGCCTCTTTTACCTCCATTCCCCACATCCAGCTATTATCTTCTTTTCTATGTTCTTATAAAAGAAAACAACACCACCTTTGGAGAGCTCTGTGCACGCCCTGCCTGATTTCTCTCCCCCTACTGTCTCTGAAACTCATTTAGAGAGGACTTTCATTCCTACTGCTTCCTGGAACTGCCATAGTTAGTGCTTAGTGGCCTCCAGGTTGCCAAATGCTACGATTCACTGCCTTTGTCTTACGTGTGCTCTCAGGTGCGAGTGGTACAGCTCTCTACTCCCTCCTCCGTTCAGTGCGCATTTTCCCACTTGGCTTCCCCAATTCCACTCTTCCTGGTTTGGTTCTTGTCTTCCTGCTTGGTCACTTCTGTCTCTTGTGCTAGCTCCTCCTCTTTCTCTTCTTAGCTTTGGGGTTCTCTAGAGAGCAATGCTTAGACCTTCATTTGCTTCTCACACTCACTCCCGGGGTGAGTTCGTTAGTTTTGTTATTTTACTGTATTATTTCATTTTGAGTCAGGAGTTGGCAAAGTTGCCCAGGCTGGCCTCAAAATGGAGAGCCTCATGCCTCAGTTGTACAGCAGCTGGCATGACAGGCATAAACCACTGGACCGGGAAGGTTTCATGACTTTAAATACCGAAAGTCTGTTGATAACTTATATCTGGCCTAACTTTAACCTCTTTCTGACTCTCTAACATCTTCTCAAGCTAGCTTCTTGACATGTCTCCTCAGATACCTATGATTTTTAAGTAAATTCCAGACAATGTATCACAGTTTAGACTCTAATCCTTCTCATTTCTTCTCTTCTAACTTCAAGTAGTATTTCCCATTTCCTCTCCATTTCCTGTTTTGTTTTTGTTCTATTTAATTTTTAAGCAACACATAATAACTGCTTGTATTTACTGGACCTGCAGAATCTCATGTATTTGGAAGGTGATTGGTTCACATGGGCAGAAAGTAGCTAAATGTGCTGTTAGGAGGTGGGGTCTAGTCAGAAGAGCTGGGTCATGGTTGGTGGTATTTGTGTGTGTGCATGTGCATGTATGTATGCGTGCGTGTGTGTGACCTGGAGGGGTGTATCTCCTTCCCAAGGTCCTGTCTTCTTCTCTCTTTTTCCTGGCCATGTTGAGAGCAGCTTTCTTTCATGGCAGCCCTTTCCACCAGCCCATTTCTGCATATGAGCCTGCCAAGCATGCATGGACTGAGACTTCCGAAATGCTGAGATGAAATACATCATTCCTCCTTTATGTGTGTCCGGCATTTTGTCTCAGTGAAGGGAGTTGCTAAGATACTTATAGAATACAATGTGATGTTTTGATTTCTATGTACTACATGTATATTGTGTAATGGTCCATCATCTCAGACATTATCAGATATTTGTAGTGAAGCCTCTGGAGTTCTCTTTTCTAAATAATTTGAAATTATAATAGATTATCATTAATTGATTTTCACTGATTATAATCATACTACTATACAGTAGAATACCAGAATTTATTCTCCTCTCAAATTGTAACTTCATATCCATTGATCAGTTTTATCCTCAATCTATCCTCTCCAGCTTTTGCTAATCATTCATTTTCTACTTCTATGAGATTATTTCTAGCTTTCACAAATGTTTGAGAATGTATGTTCTCACTGTGTCTTCTTTACTTAACATGATGTTTTCCAGATTCATGTATGTTGTTGCAAATGATGTGATTTCATCTTTTCTTAAAAAATGGTTTAATAGTATTTTGATTTGCATATGTATGACCTCTCCTCACTCACTGGTGGCATCATGGACTGACTTCAGATCTTGGTTACTGGGGGGTAAATCTTTTTTTTTTTTTTAATTATCTTTATTGGTACATTAAATATACACATCATGATTGCACTCCATAATGGGGATTTGTACCAGTATAAGACACAACTTAATTCTCATTTTTTCCCATAGCCCCACCCACCCTACCACCCCCCCATATATATAAAATTTGTTTCCTTACTTTTTTGTTACAATCTCAACATTGTCCCC
>PVIR01031137.1:0-19721 GCA_004026965.1 Petromus typicus | reverse complement strand
TATGTCTATTACCCACATATTACAGATGAATGAACTGACATAAAAGTTTAAATAATTTGCTTCAGTTGTACACAACATAAGGTAGCTAATTCAAACATATATCTGTCTGAGATCAGGCTGCAGACTTTGCTGTAATACTCAGAAATCTTGTCTTTTGTTTTTTAGCCAAATAAAGTTAATTCTTATTTGAGGTGTAATTGGACTGTTTAATCTCTGAAACACCCTAAAAGCTTTACCATCACAAACACCTAACTTGAGAGGAAATTCATCTTTTCACTACAACATTTTTCTACTAGTCTTTCAATAAATGAGATATTCTGCCTTATAAGCATACATATAAGCACATTACCTGTACTAACACATAAATGTAGGAGTAAGGAACTTTAGAACTAGAAGTACACCTATAAATGAGCTGGTCTAGCATTTACTGTGTTTTGTGGACAACTTTCTGCCCTCATCTTGGGAGGATTTACAAAGATATTCTGTGTGTTCATGTTTTTAAAGCCAACTGGAATCTGTTTTGACTTAAATTTTTGTCATTCAATAAAAATAGAATTATATGTTTTCTCTTTCATAACAGGAATTTGAAACTTGACAATTATACACTGGGAGAGTATACATGTGATTAGCAAAGATCAAAGTTCATGTTCATGACGCAGTCATTCAATTTATCACTTGGCCAAAATTGTACAATTTACTCTTATGTTGCTTAATGTAGTTCTTAAGGTATATTTTATTTAACATATCAAGAATGAGTGATTACTGATTAATAATAGGATGAATAATAACTTCTTATGTTCATACAGAGTATGAAGAAACACAAAAATAATGATTCTACAAAATTCAACTAGAGATAATTTTCACTAGTAGCAAATTACATTTTCCTGGCAAATATTTTTGCATAAGACTTTATACATAGTGTCTGTAGATCTTCAAAAAATTTTCATGAAACTGAAAATTCAAAAATGGGCATATCCAATTGGACTTTTCAGTATTCAGGAATAATGTCAACTTGTTAGGACTCATAAATTACTCGTGGAAGTGCTCATAAATGAGTGTCATTTAGGCAATAAATACAAGAAAAATATTAATAAATTTGTTTTTAAAATGTGCAGTTAGGTCCTTGTTTTGCAATACAGGAGATCAAATTAAAATATGCAATGAAAGTTTTTAAAAAATCATGCCAAAAAGGAGATATTTATTGAATTTTGATGTGAAAACATATAATCGAAATTTTTATACCATTACAAATTAAATGCCACATTAATTTTTATATAAGTCAACTTATCATACTTTTCGTTAAATGATTTAAAAATAAGTTGACATACATTTTTCTCTAAATAGATGCAAGTGATAACTTATGCAACATGGTGATACTTTTTAAATTATATTTTGATACAAACTTCTATGACTATATTGATCAAAATTAAAAATGTATCCTACTTATAAACTACTTATTATGAGGTCTACATAACTGATTAAATGATTCTTAAAAATCAAGATAGTTTTCATCAAATTATACCTTTTAAAAAAAGCGTTTGGAAACATAAAAATATTGGTAAATCCTGGCCCAATTCAACTTCCTATTTTACTGATAAAAAGAATGCTTTGGATAAATATAGGAGAAAGAATTAAATTTTATTCCAATTTTTAAAAATTGAATCACAGGGACTGATATGTTTTTCTCAGTGTTGTCTTTATGTTCAGAACAGGGAAAACAAAATGAAATGAGATGATCAACCTTCAGTAGTTTGGTGGAAAACAAATGGCTGACAAAACAGCAACTCCAATTCCAATGACAGCATCTACCTGGTATTCCTCCAAAGTGCCGGTCTCCACTGGAGGGCGTGGCTAGAGCTGCAGCAATAAAGGGTTCCTGATCCCATATTCACAACACCTTGGCAAAATGAATACCTTCTTGGAAAAGTTTAGGGTGAGTGACCCAGAGACTTCAGTAATTAGTAGAGAGAATTCTTGTTGTCTTCAGATGGGCACCCCAGCCCTCTCTGTCACACTGACATAAAAGTTTAAATAATTTGCTCAGTGTGTTCTGAGAATATAGGTCTAGGGTAGAGTTCTGGTATGACTTAAACCACCAATTCCATTCTGTGTTCAGGAATATAGGTGTAGGGTAGAGTTCTGGTATGATCTAAACCACCAAAGCCATGCTACAGTGTTGACCAGCTGAGAGGAGGAATATCCCATTTCTCTCTTAAGACTACTGATTCTGGCCCCTTCATCATTACTTCCCTAATTCTCTTATGGGAACAATAATCTGGAATAAGTCCCAGAGGTTCTCACTGCTCACCTTTACCTCTTAGGAGCGGCTACAAGATCTCTTCCAGGAAGAAGTCTTTTTTCTGTCTCTCTGTTAACTGGAGATTGAACCTAGAACCCTAGGACTGAGTACATGCCTGGCTCTTTACTTGAGAGGTCTCCTTAAATCTTTATCTTGCCCAGGCTGTGCTCAAACTTGTCACCTCCTGCCTCAGGTCCCCAGAGTGCAAAACTGTAATTTAAGAGAAGAAATTTAACTGGATTACCAAGAGCTTTTTGCGGACTAGTGTAGTGTTTTTCAATCTTGGCTTAAATCTCAGGTAGCCCCTAATATTGGAAGTGGGGGCCTGAAAACAACCTTCTATGGAAAAAGATGAGGAATTGTGACCAGTCATAACATAGGGGTTTTTCTAACCATATTCTTTGTTTTTTCTTTAATCTTACAGGGTTCTGATGTATTATGCCAAAATGTTTCTCTTACATTTTCACAGTTTTGAGCTTGACGGGGCTGCAAAACAGCAGGTCTCAGGATGCATTCAGAGTGTTTCCCAGGACCTTAAAAAGAATACAATGACTCCATATACATTTAGTGAGATACTATTTTCTCCTTGCTTTTAACTGATATCATGCTATTTTCTAGGATCATGATTAAATCAGGGACCAATGTTAACTAATCAAATTGCTAACTACTCTGTCTATCTAGCTTTTGTCCTGTAATAATTTATTTTGACCACAGAACCTGGGTTATCAAACGTTTTTAGCTCTCATGTGATATAGATCCACGCTACCTCCATACACCAGTACATAGATAAGTGCAGGTTGAAATATAGACAGTAAATGCAAAATTTCTGAGGTGTTTGAAAAGGAAGATACCTACCTTGTTCTGAACTGTTTATATCAGTATTCCCTCGTATGAGAGTTGATGTCATAAAGACACTGTGCTTTTTTACTGTAAGAAGAAAATAAAAATTTTAAATTAGTGGAAGTGGGTCGATTTCTACACTAGTGGGGACTTAAAAAGTATTCCTCTGAACTCACCAGTAGATGTCACTATTGGCCCTAACAATAATAAGAGTGGAGTGCCCCCTACCGGGCTGATTCTGGTAAAAATGGGATTGCCAGAGTTTTGGTACCAATTACTGCTTACACTCAGAAATCTAAATGAAAATTAGGTCACAGAGAAAAGAGAGCCCTCTTTATAGTCGTGAACTAGCATGCTGTAGGAAACTGCAAATTACAAAATCTGAATTGGTGATAGATCTTGTGTGTTTAATGCAATTTTTATTGAATGCTATAAAACTATTAGTAAAATCTGCTCTCTCATCAGTCTTTTTTCAGTTTACCTGAAGACAGAAGAGCAGATGACTATTAGTCTACATTATTTTTCTGTAAGTATGTTGGTGGGATAAGACTGGGTGTAGCTGCAAGCATAAATCTCTACATGTCAAAAGATGAAGAAATCCTCTTATTGCCAATTGTAGAAAAAGCAATTGGTTAACGGAGATGCAAAGAGAATTATAATTGATTCTTTGACTGGCCTCCAGGCCCATGCCCGAAGAGTGCCCAGTGACTGAGGTTAGCAGTGGGTGGCTCGGGAAACGGCGACTGTGCCACTGAATCTGCGTCACTGAATCTGCACCAGGGTTGGAGAATATTGGCCTCCAGGCCCACACCGAAAGAGTGCCCAGGGACAGAGGTTAGCAGGTCAGAGTTTGAATTTCTCCAAGGCAACTGCAGAAGCACATCCAGTTACCCTGTATTGGTGAGTAGGTGGGCCTGTTGGAACATCAGCCAGTACCATTGCAGATGCATGGGCCTACAGCTTACTGGCCTCCAGGCTGACTGCACAAGTGAGCCCAGAGACTCTGTATTGCTGAGCAGTTGGGCCCATTGGAACCTCAGGAAGTGCCATTGTAGCAGTGCAGGATCCAGAGCCTTCCTGCCTCTAAAGCAGATGGGAAAAGGTGTTCTGACTGTATTGATTGAGTGCCTCATATGGTGTGCCAGAACCAGGGGTTTTTCTTTAGGTCCCAATATAGACTGAAAAGAACAGCCCAGGAAACACTGATATTTTAAGGTTCCTAACTATTAGGAGGAAAGTGACTTGCAACAAAGAGTGCCAGAAAACATGGCAGGTCAGAGATAAGGAAACACTCAAAGTCTCACATACAAAGATCCTCACCTGAAGGTAACACAGGGTGAAGGGAAATAGAGAAGTTTGAAGGCCTGTCTCCAGGGTCCTCAGAAATGGTAACGAAAGCAGATCTAGTAAAATGGAAATCAGAACTGATCTCTGAGATGAAAGCAGAGATATTGGACACTGTAAATATGATGATTAATAAAGCTAAAGAGGAAATCATGGAGTTGATACAATCCAAGATAAGACCTACAAGCAGAAGCTCAGGAAATTAAGAAAGAAAATGAAAGTTTGCGCAATAGAATGAATTTGGCAGAAGACTGAATTTCAGACTTAGAAGACAGGATCTCAACCAATGAACTGGAAAGGCATAATCTATGGAAAAAAAGCAAGATAATGAAAAGTCAATCCAACAGCTCCTAGATGATTCAAAGAAGAATAACATAAGATTGATTGGAGTCACTGAGGAAGCAGGAGACAATGCTAAAGACATCAAAAAGCTATTCACACAGATAATGTCAGAAAACTTCACAGAAAAAGGTAAAGAATTGGACATACAAATATATGAAGCATACAGAACATCACATACCCATGACATGAAAAAAATCTACACCTAGGCATATAATCATAAAAGTCTCAGATATCTAAAAAAAGAATGAAATGCTGAAAGCAGCCAGAGAAAAGAAAACATTTACATTCCAAGGGAAGCCTGTCAGGATCACAGCGGACTTCTCAACTCAAACACTCAATGCAAGAAGAGCCTGGAATGAAGCCTTCCAAACCCTAAAAACAACTCCCACCCAGACTAATGTATCCTGCAAAACTATCCTTCAAAATTGATGGGGAAATAAGATATTTTCATGACAAAGAACACCTGAAAAATTTCACAAATACAAAACCTGTGCTTCAAAACATTTTAAAGAATATTTTGGAGAAAAATAAGGAAAATTACAAATCCATGAGACCTAACCAAGTCAACCCATGGGACCAAACAAGAAACTGATGGGGAAAGGGCAGAAGTACAATAACACAGCCAAGAACAGGAAAACATGGCAGCATTAAATTTACCTATATCAGTCATAACGATTAATGTCAATGGACTGAATGCTTCAATTAAGAGATACAGACTGGCAGAGTGGATCAAAAAACAAGATCCTACAATCTGCTGAATACAAGAAAAACCCCTAATTCAGAAAGAAACCCATGGACTAAAAGTAAAGGGATGGAAAACAATACTCCATGCGACAGGAAACAGCAACAAAGCAGAAGTGGTGATTTTATCTGCAGACAAAATAGACTTCAAGCCAAAACTGATAAAGAGAGATAAAGATGGACACTGTCTTTTCTTTCAGGGAAAAATTCAAGAGACAGAAATCACAATCTTAAATATCTATGCTCCAAATTCTAATGCACCCAAGTATATAAAACAAATTTTAACAGACTTGAAAAACCAGATAAACTCCAATACAATAATAGTAGGGGACCTCAATACCCCACTGTCACAAAGAGACAGATCCACTGGACAAAAAGTCAACAAGGAAATACTTGAGATAAACCAGACTCTTCAACAAATGGACTTCATAGAGGCCTACAGAGTATTTCACCCAACAAAGTCAGAATTTACATTCTTCTCAGCTGCTCATGGATCATTTTCCAAAACAGACTATGTGCTCATTCATAGAACAAGGTTTAAGCAAATATAAAGGGATTGAAGTTATCCCTTGTATACTATCAGACCATAGTGTCCTGAAATTGGAGCTGGATAGCAAAGGAAAGCCCAGAATCTTCACAAACACATGGAAACTGAACACTCTGCTGACCAACCAATGAGTCACAGAAGAAATTAGAAAAGAAATTGAGCAGTTCTTACAACTAAATGATAACCCCAGTACAACATATAGAAATTTATGGGACACAATGAAAGCAATTGTACGAGGAAAATTCATAGCAGTGAAAGCCTACATCCAGAAAATGGAGCAAGCTCAAATAAACAATTGAATGCTGAACTTCAAACGACTAGAAAGAGAGGAGCAAAACAAACCTAAAGCTCACACTAGGCAAGCAATTATAAGGATCAGGGCAGAAATTAATGCAATAGAAACCAAGAGAACAGTTCAAAAAATCAATGAATTGAAAAGTTGGTTCTTTGAGAGGATAAACAAAAATGATAGACCCTTAACCAACCTCATTAAACAAAGGAAGGAAAAGGCTCATATCTATGCTATTAGGAATGAGAATGGAGAAATTACTACTGACCCAGAGGAAGTCCAGAGGATAATAAACACCTACTTTGAAAATTTAGACATCAATAAAATGGAAAATTTAGAAGAAATGAATAGATTTCTAGACAAATATGAACTCCCGAAGCTGAATAAAGAGGATATAGAAATGTTAAATACCCCAATAACAATCTGTGAAATTGAAAATGTAATTAAAAACTTGCCAACAAAGAAAAGCCCTGGACCTGATGGTTTTACGCTGAATTCTATCAAACTTTTAAAGAAGAGTTAGTGCCTCTACTTCTGAAACTCTTCAGTGAAATTGAAAGGGAAGCAGTACTCCCAAACTCATTCCTGGAAGCAACCATTACCCTGATTCCAAAAGCAGAGAAAGACCCAACCACAAAAGAGAACTACAGGCCAATATCTTTAATGAACATCAATGCAAAAATCCTCAATAAGATACTGGCAAAGAGAATACAGAGAATTATCCAAAAGATTATACACCCTGACCAAGTTGGATTCATCCCAGGGATGCAAGGATGGTTCAACATATGTAAATCAATCAATGTTATACACTATATTAACAGGCTTAAGGACAAAAATCATATGGTCATCTCAATTGATGCAGAAAAAGCGTTTGACAAAATACAACACCCATTTATGTGCAAAACCCTATAGAAGATTGGAATAGATGGTCTGTATCTCAAACTAATAAAAGCTATCTATGAGAAACCATCAGCCAGTATCATACTAAATGGTCAAAAAGTGAAACCTTTCACACTAAGATCAGCAACAAGAGAAGGATATCGTCTCTCACTACTTCTGATCTATATAGTTCTGGAAATGTTAGCCATAACAATTAGGCAAGAGAAAGAAATAAAAAGAATAAAGATCAGAAAAGAAGTTAAATTGTCATTACTTGCTGATGACATGATACTCTATCTAGAAGATCCTAAAAACTCAATTAAAAAACTGCTGGACCTAATCGTCCATTTTAGCCGCATAGCTGGTTACAAGGTCAACGTTCAAAAATCAATAGCCTTCGTATACAGTAGACCCACTGAGATAGAAATTGGAGAGTCAGTCCCTTTCACAATAGCACCCAAAAAAATAAAATACCTAGGAATCAATCTAACAAAGGAGGTGAAAGACCTCTATTCTGAAAACTATAGCACTCTGAAAAAGGAGATAGAAGATGATATAAAAAAATGGAAAGACATACCTTGCTCCTGGGTAGGAAGAACCAATATTGTCCAAATGGCTATACTCCCAAAACTACTCTACACATTCAATGCAATCCCGATTGAAATCGCAACAGCATATTTCACAGATCTAGAGAAAAAATCCCAACTCTCATCTGGAACCACAAAAGACCTAGAATAGCCAAAGCAATTCTGAGCAACAGGGACACGGTGGGGGGTATTATAACTCCAAACCTGAAACTATACTATAAAGCCGCCATGATAAAAATGACATGGTACTGGCAAAGTAACAGACCCGAGGATCAATGGAGTAGACTAGAAGATCCAGAAACTACTCCTGATACACTGAGCCACCTCATCTTTGACAAAGGAGCCAAAAATCCTTAATGGAGGAAAGATAGCCTCTTTAACAAATGGTGCTGGAAAAAACTGGGCTTTAACTTGCCAAAGACTAAAACTAGATCTAACTCTTTCACTGTGTACCAAGCTAAAGCCAAGCAAGTGCCAAGCAAGCTAAAATCAAAGTGGATAAGAGACCTAAATATTAAAACAGACACTCTAAACCTACTGCAAAACACGTTAGGTAAAACTCTCAAAAACATTGGCTTAGGGAAAGACTTCATGAACAAAACTTCTATAGCACAGGAATTGGCTGAAGAAATCAACAAATGGACCTCATTCTTTTGAAAAGCTTCTGCACAGCAAAGGAAACCACCAACTGTGCAAACAGGCAACCAACAATGTGGGAAAAAATCTTTACCAGCTGTTGCTCAGACAAAGGGCTACTATCTAGAATATATAAAGAGCTCAAAAAAATCAGCCCACCCAAATTTAATGCCCAATTCAAAAATAGACATCTGAAATGAACAGATATTTTTTAGAGGAAGAAGTAAGAACAGCTAAGAAGCATATGAAGAAATGCTCAACATCATTAGTCATTCAAGAGATGCAGATGAAAACAACATTGAGATTTCATCTCACTCTACATAGAATGGCTGCCTTTTCAGATTCAGTCAATGGCAAATGTTGGTGAGGCTGCAGAGAAGAAGGAACCCTTCTCCACTGTTGGTGGGACTGTAGACTCGTACAACCCCTGTGGAGATCAGTTTGGAGATTCCTCAAAAAGCTAAGATTGGAGGTCCCATTTGACCTGGCCATTGCTCTGCTATGTATATACACAAAAGAATTAAAAGATTCATATCACATATCACATATGTTTACCCATGTTTATAGCAGCCCAGTTGTGATTGCTACATCTTGGAAACAACCCAAGTGTCCATCAACTGGAGACTGGATAAAAAAGCTGTGGTTCTTCTACAGAATGGAGTATTACTCTGCCATAAAAAATGATAAGTTTGAATCATTTCTACTTAAATGGACATACCATGAGGATATCCTCATAAGTGAAATAAATAAGGCACAGATAGGTACATATCGCATCTTTTCTCTGGTATGAGAAAATAAAGATGTAAATGAGTCCTAGAATTGTATGTTATATATTGTGAAATAGAAAATGCTGAATGTAAAATAGGGTGAAGGGGGGAAAAATGATGAGATTGTAACAAAAAAGTAAGGAAACAAATTTTATGTATATGGGGGTTGGTAGGGTGGGTAAGGCTATGGGAAAAAATGAGAATTAAGTTGTGTCTTATACTGGTACAAATCCCCATTATGGAGTGCAATCATGATGCATATATGTAATGTACCAATAAAGATTAAAAAATTTTTTAAAAATTGATTCTTCAAGTATAACAACATTTTCCAAATTAATAGAATTGTTTCTCAAATTAAAATTTAATTTAATGATTTTATAACCTTTATTATTAAAAACTGACAATAAATCATCCACATAAAACAGTACTATTTTTTTCACTTCCAACATCATCACCATTCTGCACACTGTAAAATGTAACAGTGCTTCCTGATTTCGTTGTTCCTTTATTCCGTCTTCTTTGCAGGTCTGATGTTAGAAAATGAATTTAAATGAATTGAAGTAGCTCCGCAGATAAGCCAAAGATATCGCTTTTTTATGTGCAAATACAATAAAAAGAACATTTTGCTTCCAGGATTAAGCTGTCTTTTTTCCTATGTCTGAGGCTTGCCTGCCAGTGGGTTTAGAAGGGATCTCTGAAAAGTGTATGACATAATATTGTTTATTTTCACTTGTACTTATTAATAAGAATATGGATCCACTCATTTGCAAATCTAGTTCCCAGGGAGAGGAGGAATAGTTAAAAAGAAATGAATAGTTTTATTTTTTATTTTTTAGTAACAAATTTAACTTGGGAAAGACATTTAGTAGTTTGGTAGACTCCAAAACAAAAATAAAAATTATCATTTTAATGCGAAGAAAGTGCCAATCATTTCAAATATTTTTTTTATGATCAACAGTTTTACTTTAAAAATTATAAATTTCAAATAAAGAGAAGTAGTATTTGAACTGGTGAAAATCTCTAAAGGCATCATATTCTAAGCATTAAAATATAAGTCAAAGGCAGTTATATATTTTGAGTATTATATAAGCTATGTAGATGAACCATAAATAAAATAAAGTAAGTTACTTTTATTTCATAGGGCTGCCTTAAATAAAATAATACTATCATAAATATGAAGTCTAAAAAACTCATGTTCAAACTCTGTATCAACAAAATAAAATATACACTATCTGGATTTGTAGTTAGTATTCATCAAGTATATTTCTCTGCACATTTTGCCAAGGCTTCTATGTGATTTGTCACTAGTTTTAACATTTTATGATACCTGAGAATAATAAATAACAATAATAAATAAACTAGTCATTTATAAGTATGATTTTGAAAAGCAGAGTATCAGTCTTGAGGTTTTAGAAATTTTCTATTACCTGATCCAAAAGGTGGATAGGTTGGGAGGTCAGTAAAGAATGAGGATGTCAGGTGCTTCTGAGACAAAGTCAACCCTAAAACCAAATTGCAAAGTCAAATAAGGAAATGAGGGTAGTATTTCTTCTGATTTGTGTTTTTTATGTTTGGAAAAAAACTTTAGATCATAAATTTAGAAAAATCTTTATTTTTTATCAGTAAAAAGAAATGAAAAGTGCCTCTGGTGAAGATCATAAGATAATTTCTTTTTCATTCACTAAATATTCTTTCTGTTCTCACCGTGTATAAGATGTCAGGTGTGAAGATGACCTCAAGGGACTCACAATAGAGGCAGACATGCACACAAACAGCTACACTATAAGGCTGAAGGGAATGCAACCAATTCCTGAGGGTATCAATAAAACACTTTGACATAGATGAGAGCAAAGCATTCACATTCAGAATAAACATAACAAATGGACAGCCAAGAGTCAAGGCTATACCTACCTCCATGGAGTCCAGAATCTGTATTCTGAAGAGTAAAAGATGAAGACCGCACATGCTTTTTTGAAAAACCATTACAATCTGCAAGAAATTTAAGGGGTGGGTAAAATCACTTGTGATAACAAACTGTCTTCAGCTTATTACATGGTGGGTTAAACAAAACTTCCTTTTCTCTAAAGAGGTCACCATTTGTAACATTTTAGCCTTTGAATCCTTTTAATCTTGGGGTTGGTAGTTTGGCAATTACAAACCTATAACCATATTTGTAGAAAAATCAGAAATGAATGACTTCAGCAGAAAATTATATATTCACTCTGAGGTTCTACAGAAAATGTGTTTTGGAGGGTAAAAGACAGCAGTGGGGAACTGTGGAGTTTAGGTCATTCACATTAGCATTTTCGGGGTCATCTTTCAAAATAAAAGCTACTCTCTACATGTGTGTGCAACAAGAAGCACACTGAGTTTCACACGGTCTGTGCCACAAGCCAAGATGCTAATGCTTGCTTGTTTCCCTTTGCGTAAAGACTGATTCTGCAGTTCTGAGCGTGAATCATTACCGTGTTCTGCTGCTGCATGCAGGATGTCTTCTGCAGGTCTCTGAAAGGAAACAAAGCTGTCAATGAGAGCTAAGTATTTGCTGCTTTCGCATCATGTTTCCACCTATCACTTTATAACACAGTGCTCACAGTCCAGAGCTGTTCCCCCTTCCTGGGCAAAGCAGCTCATCTTCACTTCCCAGCTGTGTAGTTAAGACAGAAACTGAGTACAGGACTTCTGTATTTCAGTGACTCCAGAATAACTTGTGGGAGTGCATTTATAATGTAGATTTTGGAGCTATCCATGCCCAAGATTCTGAACTGGCTGGTCTGGAGGAAGAATCTGCTTTGTAAGCAAAGCTTTGAGAAGTTTTCCTTTATTGTAGTTTGTTTTATAGGTAAATATCTCCATAAGCAAGAATGAATATAAAGATAACTATAATAAGTTAATGTGATAATGTCATTAATCTTGTGTGTCTTCCAAAGAAGATGATAGTGTGATGCTCAAAAAGAAAATAAGATCCATAAGATCCTTTTTTAAACAAATGTCACAATTTAGAGTTTATTTTAGAGTAAGTTTTAGGCAAGGTTCCTGTGGGATCCATGAGATCATCCTTCATCTTTCCCCTCTCTTTCAGTCCCCAACCCTTTTCAAGTCACTCCAAATAAACATGTGCTTTTAATAAAAGACATAGGTTATCCATAGCTTCAGTGGCTTCTCGTTTGCATTATCCATTGTTTCTCATTTCAGCCCACCCTGCCATCTACAAATGACAGCTCAATTAGTGATTGGACACTGCTGTGACAGTGATGAGCAACAGGATCAACCCATGTAGCAATGATAGCTCAGTAGAGCTAAGTTCTTGAATTATAATTTTCTTTTTCAAATTAATATCAAAGTAAACAAAGCAAGAACAAAGAAAAATAGTTTAATCTTACCTTAAAAGTTTGTTTTCCCTTTTCAAAAATAAATGTAGGTTGAACAATGACAGATTTTTCTATAAAACATAAAGAACAGGCAAGAAATCAAACTGTAC
This sequence comes from Petromus typicus, assembly GCA_004026965.1. Lineage (NCBI taxonomy): Eukaryota > Metazoa > Chordata > Mammalia > Rodentia > Petromuridae > Petromus > Petromus typicus. The sequence goes on along the minus strand of PVIR01031137.1, from coordinate 6,969 downwards.
ATTGACATCTCCACACATATTTGAAGAATTGTTTGTTTTGTGTTTTCTTTGCCTTTAGGTAAAATCCAAACTATGTTGTATGGATAAATTGTATATTTATTAAAATTTTAACAATTAATTGCAGGAATACTATTGGGGGAAATGATAGTATACTTCCACAGATAGATAATTGCATTAAAAAAACACATCTTAACTGTTTAGGGAAAACAAGAATGTCTGCATCTGGAACTTCATCAAGACACAACTATCAACAGCATTATTTTAGGAATAAATGTTTCAAGGAGTGGAAAAATTTCATATGAGTGCAGCTCTACTGGGGGTTGGATCTTAAGCTACAATGGTGTAGAAGTGCTACCTCCCATCCTTAACATAATCCAGACTAAGTCACATTCCTTCACTTGGTTTCTCATCTCTAAACTATATTTTCAGTACATTATTTACATTTAGGATATATCTTATACAATGTTGTGAAATAAGTAAAGTTTTTCTTCATATTGCTGCAAGACTCCATCCAAGCCCTGAGCCTGGGCTCTTGCTACTTGGACTCTTGTTTGCCTGCCATCAGAAGTAGGAGAAAAGCCCACAAAAAGAGAAAAATGAGTTTATTTACAATTTAGCCAAACTGGGAAAGCAGCTACTCTGGCCCTTGTGAAAACGTAAGAACATTCCAATTTTAGAGGGGATAGAACCAGTCCAGAAACTGTGCCAACGTAGGTTTAGCCAGGTTTTGGCTCAACCAGGGGGGCCACGAATTACTGAATCCTTCTTGGTACCAGGGCTGCAGGTGATAATTTCCACTCTCAGTATGAGGAAGCTGGAGAAAATAGTTTATCTTTTTTTAAATCATAATTTTTAGGGATCCATCTTAACCTCACAGCTACATTTGGTCCTGTCAGTCTTATTCTTCTTTTCTGTTTTCCTATTATAGGTAAGATAATAGAAAAAACTTATAAGTTTTATTGAAAATGTCAAAGCTTTAACTATCAGCATTCTGTAATATTCTTAGGTAATATTACATTGGGGTTAAAATTTGGGCTTTGGATATGTCTAAGTTTGAGTTTTATCATTAACTGATTTTGGGAAATTTAATGTTTCTGTACTTGATTTTACCTGAATACAAACAAAGCATATTTCAGTACTTACCGTGTAGAATTTATGTGAAGAATAAATGAGACTTTTAGAATGTAATTACATTAATAAGACAAAGAAAAGCCTTAGAGAATGGACAATAAACATTTGACACACCACCAGTCCCCCATTCTACAGACAGTAATGAGAATGTATTTTTGCTTTGTTCATTTGTTTGAAAATTGAACCCTGTGTCTTAAAAACAATAGGCAAGTGTTCTTCCACTAGGCTACATCCCCAACCCCTAATTCCAATCCTAAAATTCATACCTGACTTTACTCAATGATGTAAAAATATGTATTCTTGATGAGTCGAAGTAGGATCTCACAATTTTGCTCACAGCAACCAGTGCCAACATATTTTCTTGGCATATACTGAAACATATACATATAACTTGCCAACACTGAGAAAAATACATAAAGCCCTAGCTGAGGAATTTCTAGCAACCAACAGACAAATTGCATCACTCGCAATCAGGAAGAAGTCCATTTCCTTATATTCTCATTCTGGCTCAACCAGAGGGGCCAGATTGAGTTTATAAACTCAGCCAGACCACCCTTTGTGACTATTCAGGAGTCATGTGAACTTGAGTACCTTCTTTCAGCTCAGAGAAATAAATAAGCTGCTTAGCAGCTTATTATGTTTTCAGTTAAAAAAACTTAAATCTTTATTGGTACATTATGAATACATGTCATCATCACATTCAACATTGAGTTTGTACCAGAATATGACATGACTTGATCCTCATTTTTTCCCCTTTCCACCCGCCCTGCCACCCCTACCCACCTATGTATATATATATATATATATATATATAATCTTTGTTTGCTTTTTTCTTTATTACTATCACATTTTACCCTCATTATTTACCCCTACACCCTCTTTCCTTTTAAAAATTTTCTATTTCACAATATCAACTATATATACTACAGCTCATTTACAATTTCATTTTCACCACAGAAAAGATACAATATTTACACATCTGTAAACTATTTATTTCACTTATGAGGATGTCCTCAAGGTATGTCCATTAGAGTATGACTGACTCAATATTATCATTATTAATGGCAGAGTAATACTCCATTTTGTAGAAGAACCACAGCTTTTTTATCCAGTCTCCAGTTGACAGACATTTTGGTTGTTTCCAAGATGTAGCAATTACAAACTGAGGTGCTATAAACATGGGTGCACATATATCACTGTGATATGAATCTTTTAATTCTTTTGTGTATATACCCAGCAGAGCGATGGTTGGGTCAAATGGGATCTCCAATCCTAGCTTTTTGAGGAATCTCCATACTGATTTCCACAGAGGTTGTATGAGTCTACATTCCCACCAACAATGGAGAAGGATCCCCTTTTCTCCACAGCCTCACCAACATTCGTTGCTGGCTGATTCTGACATGGCAGCCATTCTTTGTGGAGTGAGATGAAATCTCAGAGTTGTTTTCATCTGCATCTCTCGAATGGCCAATGATGCTGAGCATTTCTTCATATACTCTTAGCTGCTCTTACTTCTTCTGAAAAGTATCTGTTCTTTTCAGATGCCCATTTTTGAATTGGGTCTTTAAATTTAGTTGGGCTGATTTTTTAAAGCTCTTTATGTATTCTAGATAGTAATCCTTTGTCTGAGGAACAGCTGGTAAAGATTGTTTTCTATATTGTTGGCTTGCTTTTCCTTTGCTGTGCAGAAGCTTTTTAACAGAATGAGATCCCATTTGTTGATTTCTTCTGCCAATTCTCATGCTATAGAGGTTTTGTTCAAGAAGTCTTTCCCTAAGCCAATGTCTTTGAGAGTTTTACCTAACCCGTTTTGCATGCTCAGTTCTTACTCAAGTGCTTCTTGCACTGTCTGCTCTTAGAGCCTTACAGGCTCATTAAAAAAAAATCCCAATTATATATGGGCATTCCAAGCTATATGAATAATTCTTTGTTCTTTCTCAGAACTAACTCCTTCTCTAATAATTACATTAAATTTAAAAAATGAGATTCCTAGTGAGGTAGAACAAATGTCAGGAAACAGGCATATGTAAGAAATAGTATTTGTGAACATGTAACAGAATTTCTGATTAGAATTATTAATGAAACTTTAATGAACTTGGCCTAAGATAGTAGTTCTTAAAATAATATGCTTTGACTTAAGACTAGACAAATAGATTGACTTCTGTTCTGTCAAAACATAGAACTAAAATATACAAAAATGACCTTCCATAGTAACTACTGAGGAAGAAATCACTCAGGATGCTATGGCTTGGATAGTTTATATGGTAAGTTAAGACCATTTTTTTTTGTTAATTTAGCAAACATTTATTGAATGCACACACACACACGTGTGTGTGTGTGTGTGTGTGTGTGTGTGTGTGTGTGTGTGTGTGTGTGTACTGTGCTACGGAGTAAGAGCACACGGTCTGATTGAAGATCTAGTAGTACCAATGTAGCCACCTTCTCTCCTTGACCCTTCTCAGCATACTTTCAGGCTAGAAAGCAGCCAATTTTCATACCTCCTCTTTGACCCAAATTTTGTCCCTTCTTAGCAATTCTCTTGGCTCCAAAGACAGAGTCAAAACAAATATTTACAAAACCAGTGGACCTGTAGCAGACTTTTTAGGCTGTCTACTAGGAGAATTTGAAAGTTAAAAAAATTTCTTAGAATAATATTTTAAATTTTAGCCTCTTTTCTTTCTCATTATGTCATTAATCAGTTTGTTCAACAAATATATATCCAAGGGTACTTACTATGTACACAACACTTTCAAGGTATTATAAAGAAAGCTATGAATAAAAGAGCCATTATTTCTGTTCTCATCCCACTGACACTGAGGAGGAGAAACAAAAAAGCCAATTAATTAATTAACAAAACTATTAAAATAATTAGTTATTTAAGCTCAACCAGGAAAGGGTTACAGAAGAGAAGTACCTGGTTGTCAGCAAGGGACAAGCAGGGGATATATCTCTAGTTCCAGAGGTCATGGTAGTGCTCCCAGGAAAGGGGACACTTAGATGAGATTGTAGCATGAGCGGAAAGTCGACCTGACCAGAGAGAGTAGCGGAAAAAAATGTCCCTGAGGAAAGGTGGAGCACAGCAAATTCCAACAGTGGTAGGACCCATGTGGCTGGTTCTCCAAAAGAAGAGAGGACAAGTGCTACACACAGGGACAAAGATGAAGCTGGATTTTGTTAGCTTTTGAAAGTTCTGCCAAGCTTCAAGAAAATGAGAAAATGAAGAGGGAGTATTTCTTATAATATGCCTAAAAACAAAAACAAAACAAAGCCCATTCTGCCTGCTGTATGGAAAATGAATCAGAGAGAAGGGGGAAGGGAAAGAGGAAATAAAGAATGTAACTTAGGAACTAGTCTAAATTTTTTTTAAAAAGGAGCTGATGAGGTTGCTATTTATTTATTTATTTATTTAAAATTTAGCATCTATTCTGTGTTTGTAGAAACCAGAATTTTCAAGTTTAAAATATAGTCTTCTGTTACAAGGGATAAAAATGAGGAAATAAGAAAGAATTACTTTAACACTGAAAGATTATTATTATTATCTTTTTTTTTTTAAGAGTCTCGCTTTGTAGTTCAGGCTGCCCCTGAGCTCAGCCTTGAACTCACAGCAGTCCTCCTGCCTCTGCCTCCTGAGTGCTGAGATTACAGGCGTGAGCCACCATGCCTGGCACTGTGGTATGTGGTACTGATTGCTGCTGGGTGTGAGTCTCCACACCCAATATTGTTGTATGTAGTTACTGGGGGACTGAACCCAGGTCCCTGCATTTGCAAGGCAGGCACCTGAACCACTGAGCTAAATCCCTGGCCCCTTAAAGAGTAATTTTGATGTTTCACCTATTTTACATTTTATGTACCATCTAATGAATTCCTACATTCATGGTTATTTTTGAATCTTAATAGAAGACATCCCACAAAGATTTAACTAGGAGTGTGTCTTATATCTACTTACAATGTCCCCCCAACATCATATGCTCAGAACTCAGGCTTCTGTGAGGTGACAGGATCATGGTGTGTGACACTGGATTATAATAACTGGATTAGCCTCTGATCATGGTAGCATAGTTCTGGGTGATTGGATTACTGAAGAGAGAAGCCTCACCCTGAGTGTGGGTGGCTCCAATTCATAGGCTTGTAGCCTGGATGGAATCAAAAGGCAAAGATTTCCTGCTTGCTGCTTTCTACCTGCCCTCCCATAGACTCTTGCTCTTGTGTCATGCCTCTCTGCCATGCCACCTTCCCTTGGAGCCAGCTGACTATAGGCTGAAACTTTTCAAATTGTCAATTAAATAAAACCTTTCCTTTCATCCCAGCAATGAGAAAGTAACTACAACAATTGAGTATCCGGTACAAGAAAGGATGCACAGTACTATACTAAGTAAACAAATCAGTCTTGATTGACCTGTAATCCTGTTCTAGAAGAGAGGTACATTGAGTCAAGGGCTTTCATTCATTTTGTTTAAGCTCCCCAGGAACCTAGCTTCTAACACACGAGCTTTGTGCAGTATTCAAGATCCAAACCGTAACCTTGGCATGCATCTAACATGGGTTTGCCAGCTTAGATAAAGTTCTAAATGGGTAATATGCACAACCCACCACCATGCTAAAGGAAAAGCATCAGTTTACAACAAAAGAAATGTACTTCACAAATTTGTTAATGTTGATTGAGCAGACACATGTACTTCTATTACCCCCTGAAATTAGAAATTACACAATAATAATGTATTTGGGAGAGTAGGGGGGAAACAATGGCCAGAACAAGGAAAAATAATAGCAATAATTGTGGGAGCTTGAAAATGAAAAGATGAGTGACTGATTTAGCGGACAGGAAAAGCTGAACTGTCCGCTCAGAAATAGTGGCAGGAATGTGAGAAAGAAAATGGATTATTCCCCATAGATACACCAATGTTCAGAAATTGGTCCACTAAGAACTTCTCAGAGAGATGAAGTTTGGTTCTCATCTTCAGCATCTCAAGGCCATTCTTCATTCTTTGCCTTGTGGCTCATAATTCTTCCAGCCTCTCCCTCTGATGTCACAGTGTCTCTGGCTCTGACTCTCTTGCTTCCTCCTGGTTTTATAGTAACCCTTTCTCTCATTCTCCAGCCCATCTACATAATCTAAGATAATATTCCCTCAAAAGGCCTTTAAGTCAATCACCTCTACAAGCTTTCTTTTCCCCTATATGTCCATTTTGACAGGCTTTTGGATTTTAGGTTGTGGACATCTCAGGAGAAATACCATTTCATCAGTCATGTGTACACAATGTGAAACCCTCATGGTACATGGTTCACAGAACAGTAGTAATGAGGCCTATTTCATCCAGGAAGGAAATTCAGTTTTTCTCTGGAAAGTCTGACCAACTCAAACAAAAGAACCTACAGATATTGATCAAAGGATTCCACAGCAAATCCCTGTTCATGGACATATAGCTGCCATTCAGGCTGTCAAGGTTCAGCAAACAGAGAACACAGGAGAAAGCAAGTAAGCAGGAGAAAATAAATTGGATGAAAAAGATTATATAGAAAATTTTAAGTATATAGTTATAGAAACAACATTAATATCTTCATAAATATTAATCAGCCACAAAACAAACTAGAAAACTTTTTGAAAGAACAGAGAACAAGAATAAGCTTTTAGGGCCGGAGAGTTAGCTCAGTGGTTCCGGCGCCTGTCTCGCAAGCGCAAGGACCCGGGTTCGATTCCCCGGTAACCACATAACAATACTGGGTGTGGAGACCCACACCCAGCAGCAACCAGTACCACATACCACAGTGCCGGGTGTGGTGGCTCATGCCTGTAATCCCAGCACTCGGGAGGCAGAGGCAGGAGGATTGTGATGTGAG